>VMDR010033413.1:0-11335 GCA_007922815.1 Macrotus californicus
ATCAGGGATACAGAAAGTCCACACAACATCACTGGTGATATTAACCTTGACTATTCCCATAAGGCAGTATTTTCTAAGCTTCTCCACTGTGTAGTTACCACTAGAAAGTACTTACTTTTTCACAGATATATTCCTTCTTTCCTAACTTATTTAAAAAAGACTACTTATACTAGAGTCAATATTTTTAAATGATTAATATGATACATTCTCATTAAGGCACAAACTATTGAGGGATAGTATTTCTAAGTTAATACCTTTGGTTTTTAGTGTGATCAGAAAAAAAAAGTTTTAAAACCATTGTGAACATTAAGCAAATGTTCACTAACCTACATTAACTTTTGGTACTAGCATGCTTATTTCCTAAGGAGTTCAAGAATATAATCAGACTTGGTCAAGATGAAGGAGTAAGTAAAAATTGTACTCCCATCCTCCCACAACCACATCAAAATTACAACTACCAAACATCCATATTGAGAACCGTCTGAAGTCCAGCTGAATAGAAGTCCTATAAGAAAATAGAGCCCTGGCTGGTGTGGCTCAGTGGATTGAGCGCGGGCTGAGAACCAAAGGGTCACCGGTTCAATCCCCAATCAGGGCACATGCCTGGCTTGCAGGCCAGGTCCCCAGTTGGGGCCACATGAGAGGCAACCACACACTGATGTTTCTCTCCTTCTCTTTCTCGCTCCCTTCCCCTCTCTCTAAAAATAAAGAAATAAATAAATCTTTAAAAAAAAAAAGAAAATACAGAAAAAGCTGCATGGAGACTGGTAGGAGGCGTGGAAATGCAGAACAGGCTGGTCTCATACCTACATGTGGTAGCTAAAAATAAAGAGGGATATGTCAACTTCGAGGATCACCCCCCAAGGAGGGAGGGGTCCCAGACCCACACCAGGCCCACAGCAAAGGGTGGCAGTACCAGGAAGAAAAGTCCCCATAACTTCTGGCTGTAAAAACCAGCTGGGATTGCAGCTAAGAGAGATGGAGGGCCCCTAGAGTCCCAAGCATTCCTCTTAAACATCACACACTCAGACTTACTCAGACTCATTTCTCTCAGCTCCTGCACTGGGGCAGCAGCTCGAAAGGTGCCAGAGACAGAGACATATAGGGAGAATCTGAATTGTCTGGCATCAAAGGAAGAGCTGAGGGGCATCTTTCTCCCTGACGGAAGTGCTGGCAGAGGCCATTGTTCCTTTGATGAACCTCTCCCTGCAAGCAAAGGCTAGCACCATATCTGAATCTTCATCAACCTGGTTCACACTGTTCCACCTGCCCCACCCAAGCTATTTCCAGTGTCTTTTCCATACAAATGGCCTGTTTTGGATCATGCAGAAGATTTTACTAAAATCTCTCAAAGGTTCACAAACTCCAAACATGCAACAGCACTTGGCCTTGGTTATGCCCCATACCTCTTGCTAAGCAGCCCCAAGCTGGCACTAGCAGCAGCTAGCATCAGTTCACAGCTTAGCCTCTTCCAGGCACCTGTGAGCCCAGCACAAGTGGCAGCCATTTGCAGATCACTCTGTAGCTCTATCAAGTGGTCCTGGGCAGGGCACAGGCAGTGACTTAACCTGGCCTGCAAGTCCCAAGAAGCCCCAGAACCAACACACCCTGTAGCCAGCTTCAGACCACACCAGAGAACCACCCAACCAGCTCCACAACCACAGTCAAAGGGCAGACTCGGCGGGCACCAGAGCGCCACTGAAGTGAATCCTGCTCCATGGGGCCAATCTATACAAAAGCTCCTCACTACAGTCACAACCAGTCCTCACAACCAATCAGCGTGAGAGTCAATCTCTCACACAAATGTGCCAATAACAACTGAGGCTCCACCTATAACAAAAGGGCATACGCAACCCACAGACGGGGCACACCGGGAGCACCTGCCTCAGGTGACCAGTGAGACTGCACTACTAAGCCCCACAGAACACCTACTACATAAGGCCACTCTACCAGGACTAGGAGACAAAGTAGCTCTACACAGACACAAACACAGGGAGGAAGCTAAAATGAGGAGGCAAAGAAACATGTCCCAAATGAAAGAACAGAACAAAACTTCAAAAAAAGAACTAAACAAAATGGAGACAAGCAATCTACCAGATGCAGAATTCAAAACACTGGTTATAAGGATGCTCAATGATCTCAGTGAGAACTTCAACAAAGAAATAGAGAACATAAAAATGGAAATAGAAAACATTAAAAAAAGAGAAATGAACAACACATAACTGAAATGAAGATACATTAGAGGGAGTCAACATAGAATAAATGAAGCAGAGGATCAAAGCAGTAATTTAAAAGATAAGGTAGAAAACATTTAAAAGATAAGAACAGCAAAAGGAAAAAAAAATCCAAAAAAATGAGGATAGTTTAAGGGGTCTTTGGGACAACATCAAGCATATCAAAATTCATATCACAGGGTTACCAGATTGAGAGAGAGAGCAAAGAACTGAAAACCTATTTTTAAAAAATTACAATGGAAAACTTCCCTAACCTTGCAAAGGAAATAGACATACAGGTCCAGGAAGCGCGGAATCCCAAACAAGATGAACCCAAAGAGGCCCACACCAAGACACATCATAATTAAAATGCCAAAGGTTAAAGACAAAGAGAGAATCTTAAAAGCAGCAAGAGAAAAGCAGTTAGTTACCTACAGGAGAACTCCCATAAGACTGTCAGTTGATTTCTCAAAAGAAATTTTGTAGACCAGAAGGGACTAGCACAAAATATTCAAAGTGATGAAAGCAAATACCTACAACCAAGACTACTCTACCCAGCAAGGCTATCATTTAAAATTGAAGGAGAGACTCTCAAGACGGCAGCAGAGTAGGTGGAAAGCTACATTTTCTCCCAGGACCAAATTGGAATTACACTTAAATTATAGAAAAATCATACTGAATAACCAACTGAACACTAGGCCTAGAGAAATCTTATAATCAAGGACTTACGGAAGAAACAACATCACCACAACAAGACTGGCAGGGGATGTGGAGGTGTGAGAGGGCTGGCTGGGCTCCCACAAGCAGCAGCTGAAGTGCTGGAGGGATATTTTAGCGGCCAGAGGGTTCACCCTGAGAAGTATGGGATCTAAACTCTAAGCTGGGCTCCCCAGCCTAGAGCACCAGAACTGGGAAAGGAACCCAAACAACATCTGGCTGCGAAAAGCAGTGGGGTTTCCACCTGGCTCAGAGAGATGGGAGAGGTGCAGAGAGCCTCTTAAAGGACCAATGTACAACATTTCATCTGCAGCAAGTTACCCTGCAGTCTAACAGAGGAAGGGCAGAGCAGATCACAGACATATGAGGAAAGGCTGGGGTTGGTGGCTTTGGGGAACAAGCTGAAGGGTCAGCCACCAGGATCCCTGAGCTGAGTCATTCCTTATACTGCAGAAGTCATCTTTCTTGGCATAGTACTCCCCTCCAAGTGTCATGAGCCTGGGGGGAAGTAGTAGCCCCGCCCTGTGGAGCTTAAGCCTGGCTGCTGAGTACACAATTGGAGGCTATTCCGGTAATTAAGCCTAAACTGAAGGCAGATCTCTAGGAGCTCTGAGACTTTAGCTGACCCTCCCCCAAGCCTGGTGCTGTTAAAAGCCAGCCTTGGTGTACAGATGTTTACATGTGCATACAACCAGGCCAGCAGAGGGACCCACAAGCTGTGAATTGCTGATAGCTACAAACAGGTGGCCCCAGGGCCAGTGACAGTGTCTGAAACAGTACTGCACCGGACTCTCGGCAATCTATCTAATACATAGAAACAAACATAGAGAGGCAGCCAAAATGGGAAGACAAAGAAGAAACAGGTACCAAATGAAAGAACAAGAGCTCTCTCCAGAAGAAGAGCTAAATGAAATGGAGGCAAACATTTACCAGATATAGAGTTTAGAGTAACGATTATAAGGATACTCAACAGCATGAAAAAAGACAGAAATTATTTATAAAGGACCAGTCAGAAATAAAGAATGCAATATCTGAAATAAAAAAATACACTGGAAGGAATAAATAGTAGGTTAGATGAAGCAGAGGATCAAATCTGCAATTTGGAAAACAAGGTAGAAAAAACACCCAAGCAGAAAAGCAAAAAAAAAAAAGAATTTAAAAATGAGGAGAGTTTAAGACACCTTTGTGACAACATGAAGTGCAACAACATCTGCATGATGGAAATACCAGAAGGAGAAGAGAGTGAGCAAGGGATTGAAAACCCATCTGAAGAAATAATGACCAAAAACCTCCCCAACCTGGTGAAGGAAAAAAACACACAAGTCCAGGGCACACATAGACCCAAACAAGATGGACCCACAGAGACCTCACCAAGACTCATCATAATTAAAACGGCAAGGCTTAAAGACAAGGAGAGAATGCTAAAAACAGCAAGAGAAAAGCAGTTAGTTACTTACCCAGGAGCTCCCATTAAACTGTCAGCTGATTTCTCAACAGAAACATTTCAGTCCAGAAGGGACTGGCATGAAATAGTCAAGGTAATGAAAAGCAAGGATCTACAAGCAAGGCTACTGTACCCAGCAAGGCTATCATTTAAATTGAAAGAGAAATAGAGCTTCCCAGACAAGAAAAAGCTAAAGGTGTTTGTTAACACCAAGCCAGTACAACAACAAATGTTGAAGAGCTTGCCTTAAGAAGAACGAAAGACAGATGAAAAATAAAAATCTGGGGCAGCAATACCTACAGCAAACAAAATAGACTGTAAAATGAAGACTACATCAAGAGACGAGGAAGAGACCAGCATTCCACTTCTGGGTATTTATGTGAAGAAACCCAAAACACTAATTCAAAAAGATATATGCATCGTATGTTCACTGAAGCATTATTTACAATGGCCAAGACATGGAAGCAATCTAAGTGCCCATCAACAGATGAACTGATAAAGAAGTGGTACATACATACAATGGGATATGACTCAGCCATAAAAAAGAATGAAATCTTGCCATCTGCTATAGGTATTGTGCTGAGTGAAACAAGTCAGAGAAAGACAAATACCAAACGATCACATTTTTGTGTGGCATCTCAAAACCAAAATAAACGAACAAACAAAACAGAAATAAACTCATAGATCCAGAGAACATTCTGATGACTGCCAAATGGGAGGAGTCTTCAGAGATGGGTGAAAAGGTGGAAAGATTAAGAAGTACAAATTAGTAGTTAAAAAACAGTCATGGTGATGGAAAGCATAGCATAGGGAGTATCACGAGTAATACTGCAATAATTATGTGTGTTGTCAGAAAGGCACTAGAGTTTATCAGGGAGTTCACTTCGTAAATTATGTAAAAGTCTAATCACTATGTTATACACCTAAAACTAATACAATATTATATATCAAGTATAATCAAAATTTTTTTAATTATTTTTTAAAGATTTTATTTATTTATTTTTAGAAAGAGGGGAAGGGAAGGGAAAGAAAGGGAGAGAGACATCAATGTGTGGTTGCCCCTTACGCACCCCCTACTGGGGACCTGGCCCATGGCCCAGGCTTGTGCCCTGACTGGGAATCAAACCAGTGACCCTTTGGTTCTCAGGCTGGCACTCAATCTACTGAGCCATATCAGCTGGGGCTAAAAAATTATTTTTAAAAAGAATATAATCAGACTTCTCTATATTTCCAAATAAGCTCTGAACTTACTCAACCCAAGTTCTGAAAGACAACAATGTATGTTATACACACTAGCCTTTGTCCACAACTAAAAACACACCCTGGAAGTTGATTCCTATTTCTCTATATCAGTTCCTTAAAGAATATACAAACACATCACTAACATGTGTGCAAGTCTCCAAAACTGCACATATCCTCTGCACAAAAACCACAAATCATCTTCCAGAAGACTTCTCTCCACGAACTTAAAAAATAAATTTAAAATCTAAAGACAAAACAAATTATACTCAGCAGGAAAGAGCCCTAATGGAATCTAATCAGAAAGTCTATCTAGTTATCATTAAACTCCTGAATGTATGAAACATCAGGTATCCGTTCCCACTTAAACATATAGTTTCTCTGAATGAATACAGAGTAAGCTACTAAACTTTGTTATTCTCAAAACCTGGAAAAGAATGTGGAATTTTTCTATATCTATCTGAATCTAAGAATGTTTAGACATATCAAAACCAGACTAATCTTCATCGATGTATTTTTTTTAGTTTATGTTCCTTTTTTAAAATATATTTTATTGAATATGCTATTACAGTTGTCCCATTTTTTTTCTCCCCTTTATTCCTCTTCGCCCTGAACTGGCCCTCACACCAGCATTCCCCCAACCTTGGTTCATGTCCATGGGTCATATATGTAAGTTCTTAGGTTTCTCCATTTCCTATACTATTCTTAATCTCCCCCTGTCTATTTTGTGTTTTCCAATTATGCTTCTTGCTCCCTGCACTTTTTCCCCTATTCTCCCCTCCCCCTCCCACTGATAACCCTCCATGTGATTTCCTTTTCTGTGATTCTGTTCCTATTCTAGTTGTTTGCTTAGTTTGTTTTTGTTTCTTAGGTTCAATTGTTGATAGTTGTGAGATTGTTGTCATTTTACTGTTCATAGTTTCTGATTTTGTTTTTTTAAATAAGTCCTTTTAACATTTCATATAATAAGAGCTTGGTGATGATGAACTGCTTTAACTTGACCTTATGTGGGAAGCACTTTATCTGCTCTTCCATTCTAAATGAGAGCTTTGCTGGATAGAGGAATCTTGGATGTAGGTCTTTGTCTTTCATGACTTTGAATACTTTCCAGCCCCTTCTGGCCTGTAAGGTTTCTTTGGAGAAATCAGCTGATAGCCTTATGGGCACTCCTTTGTAGGTTACTGTCTCCTTTTCTCTTGCTGCCTTTAAGATTCTCTCCTTATCTTTAATCTTGGGTAATATAATTATGATGTGCCTTTGTATGTGCTTCCTTGGGTCCAACTTCTTTGGGACTCTCTGAGCTTCCTGGACTTCCTGGAAGTCTATTTCCTTTGCCAGATTGGGGAAGTTCTCCTTCATTATGTTTTCAAATACATTTTCAATTTCTTGCTCTTCCTCTTCTCTTTCTGGCACCCGTATGATTCAGATGTGGGAATGTTTACTAGAAAGTTTTCCCAGAGGTTCCTAAGCCTCTCCTCATTTTTTGAAATTATTCTTTCTTCATTCTGTTCTTCTTGAATGTTTATTTCTTCCTTCTGCTCCAAATTGTTGATTTGAGTCTCGGTTTCCTTCCCTTCACTGTTAGTTCCCTGTATATTTTCCTTTATTTCACTTTGCATAGCCTTCATTTCTTCCTCTATTTTGCAACCATACTTAACCTTTTCTGTAAGCATCCTGATTACCAGTGTTTTGAACTCTGCATCTGATAGGTTGGCTATCTCTTCATCGCTTAGTTCTGTTTTTGGAGCTTTGATCTGTTCTTTCATCTGGGCTATTTTTTTTTTTTTTTTTTTTTTGTCTCAGCGTGCCTGTTACATTCTAAGGGGCAACCTACGTCACTGCGTCACTGCGTTGTGGCACTCTTTGTGGGGGAGAGGTCCAAAAGGGAACAATGCTGCTTACTCAGCTCTCAACCAGCTTTCAGTCACTTCCCCCGTTTCCCACAAGCAAATTCAGCCCTTCTGGTTGTGTGGGCGTGTATATATTCTAGCACCTAAAGGATCTCTCCAACAAACTGTCCTGTGAGGCTGGTTGTTTTTCCCGCCAGCACAATTCCCACAGATTTCTACAGCCAGAGGTTTTGAGGCTTTATTTCCTCGTGCTGGGAACCCTGGGTTGCGCAGTCTGTCTCACTCCCCAGATGTTCCTCCCAGTTTATCCACACTCAAATGTGGGGCTGCCTGGTCCACCAGACACTGTCTTGCCAAGTTTGGTCTGCCAGCTGCAGCCTCACCAGCCTAGTCCTCCAGCCACCTCCTTTCCTCATGTCCTCTCTGCCCCAGCTGCCCGTCTCCACCCCTTCTACCAGTGTGAATGAATGTTTCTTTGATAACTCCTTGGATGTTGGCCTTCCATACAGTTCGATTTTCTAGTAGTTCTGGTTATTTTTGTTTTTAAATTTGTAGTTGTCCTTCTTTTAGCTGTGCAAGGAGGCAAAGTGTATCTATCTACACCTCCATCTTGGCTGGAAGTCCTTTTCTTAGTGTATTTTTCATTAAAAATAATCCTCCTCAAGTTCAAGATTCTGTGTCTCTATACAGTCTGGTATTAGTAATTTAGTTATTTAGTTAGTAGTAATTCAGTAGTTAGTACTTAGTAGTATTTTATCAAACTTAATATAAAACTTTTATTAAGAACCTATAAACAAAGACAATGTCCAATAACATAGGAAAGAAAATCTTCCTGAACCCGACTATCTAGTTCTCAAAGCAGACACACACACTCAGGTAGACTTTAGTAGACTAAAGTCAAAAGCAAGTGTCACAACAGCATGAGTGTAAGAAGCACTAATTAAAACTAGGAGGCATCTTAAACTTTAAAAAATGTAATTTTAATAGACAATACGGGAGGGAAAGTGATTCCAGGCCAATGAATGACCAAAGGAAAGGTTCAGCTGAAGAGTTCAGGGACCGACAAATAGACTGCTGTAGCTAGAATGTAGAACCATAATAGCATATGACATTAACACATCAGCAGAACTCAAAATGCAGAGATATAGGAACTGTTTGAGAGATGTTATAAATGCAGCGGGAAGTCATGAACGGTTTAGAACTGGGAGTGACATCCAATCTGTTTTAAGGCCATAAAACAGCAGCATGCAGGATGAATTAGAGGGGAAATTGCAAAAGCAGCAAGATCAATTAGGGCAGTACTGAAAAAAGGGCAATGAAAGCCCTGGCTGGTGTGGCTCAGTGGATTGAGTGCTGGCCTGTGAACCAAAGGGTCACTGGTTCAATTCCCAGTCAGGGCACATGCCTGGGTTGCAGGCCAGGTCCCCATTAGGGGGCACGCAAGAGGCAATCACGCATTGACGTTTTTCTCCTTCTCTTTCTCCCTCCCTATCCTCTCTCTAACAATAAATAAATAAAATCTTAAAAAAAAAGAATAAAAAGACTGATCTCCTGGACCAAACTTGAGTAATTTGTGGTAGTAGAGGTAAAATGAATAATGATCTGAATAAAACCTAAGTGAGAGAAAAGGGTTCCCAGAATCTGAAACAACAGAGTGAAAGGAGGGGTGGGCTGCAAGGGCACCATTTAGTACGTTACTGTTCAAGTAACGCCTGCCAAATTAACGCCCTCAGAAATGAGAGTCGCCCCAATTCACGTCACTCCTCAAGAGTAATTTGTTTCCTAAAGTTATAGCAGTATTTACCTTTTTCACTTATTTTAGATGAGTTAATATTTTTTCCAACTGGATAAAATCAAATACAACTATACCCATATATACAATCAACCTATTCTCCTAGTATGTCACTTACAACCAAGCTAATAACATAGGATAACCAATATAGTTTTTAGCATTTAAAAAGTACAAAAGAATACACAGTGATCCCTCAAATACTGATTTCATTATTGATTGAAATTAACTGCATTTGGCAATGTCTATTCTATTTGAAAAGTCAGTTAACCTATAAAAAAATGTCATTTTACTATGTTTTATTAAAAAATTATCTAAACTAATGGCTTAATTTTTCTTCCTATTATCCCATATTTACAATTTGCCTAATATGCTACAGCTCTAACAAAATCTAACCTCTTGTTATTTACTCCCAACTACAACTTACCCCCACCTCTTTCATTCAAACTCTCACCTGTCCACAAATTCTCATGATCTTCAGGGTCTCTAAAGGACCTACCGCCTCCAACTCATATTCCTGATTCTAAGTCACTGACTTTCCATAGGTAAACAAAACTAACGAAGTCAGGGATGGTTCAACGTCCTCCAAGGCAACCTTTTATATACAGCACACCTTTAAATCAAATGTCAACTTTGCATTATTGTTGACATAAAATTAAAACCAACTTAACTACTTCTATGTGTTACCCATTCAAGCAGTCACAGACCTGAATAAATATTTGTGTAGTATTCGCCATTACCTAGGCTGAGAATTTTCCTCATACATTCTTTCTTTTCCCTCCTTGAAGAGGCTTATGGTCTGCTTAGTTTTCTTCATCAAATTCTCCATGAACACCCTAAAATACTCATTTTCTCCAAGTGTCTCCATCTTCCCCTCATATCTTGACAAGATAGTGCGAAGATGCTGGTAGGTATCTGGCAGCAGGTCTAAGATATAAGGTGGGCTATTCTTTAGCGCCAGCTTTGGGTTCTGACACAACCGCACCACCTGAAACAAATGGAAAAGAAGGACTATTACTTGGAAAATCTTAAGGACAATTTCCTTACGTTTAAAAAGTTATAAAACGTGCTTTTGTAGAAATGTGGAAAATGGATAAGAATATAAGAAATGATCGACTTCCAGTCAAGAAGGAGGCATAGGTAAACATGACTCACCTCCTAACACAACCAGAGCAAAAATTACAACTAAACTACAAAACAGTTGTCAAACAGAATGATCAGAAAGTTAAGCTGTATGGAAGTCTGACAAACAAGGAATTAAAGAAATCACATTCATCCAAACAGGCAGAAGGGGCAAATGTGGAGATGTGGAACAGGCAGTCCCACACCCACGTGTGGTGCATAAAAATCAGGAGGTATACTTTGGGAGCAAAGGATCCCACACCCACACCAGACCACCCAGTCCAAGGTTCCAGAACCAAGAAGGTAAGTCCCCATAACTTCTGGCTGTAAAAACCACTGGGGGTTGGGGTGAAGAAAGAAACTGCGGAATGCTCAGCTGTTTCCTCTGAAAGGGCCCACAACAGACTTGGAGCTTACACAGACTCACTCTCTTTGGGCTCCAGCACCAGGGCAGCAGCTAGAAGGGCACCAGTGGCACATGGGGAGAGAATGAAGTGTCTGGCATTGGGGCGAGTGCTGGGGAACAGCTTCCTCCCAGACAAAACTCCAGAGGCCAGTCAGCGGCCACTGTCCCTTTTCTGAGCCCTCTCCATACAGAGGCATACAGCAGTGAAACCATATCTGAGATTCTATCAACCTGGCTGACACGGGTTGCCCCACAGGTTGTCCCACCCTGGCAAATACCTAAGACTGCACCCAATCTAACTTAGGGATGCACTTTCCTACAATAGCCATGCTACCAACACAGGGAGTCAAAACAGCTCTATCTAATGCACAGAAACAAACACAGGGAGGCTGCCAAAAGGAGGAGACAAAGAAATGTGACCCAGATGGAAGAAGAGAACAAAACTCCAGAAAAAGAACTAAACAAAATGGAGATAAGCAATCTATCAGTTGCAGAGTTCAAAACACTGCTTATGAGGATGCTCAGGAACTCATTGGGTACTTCAACAGCATAAAA
>VMDR010033414.1:0-11372 GCA_007922815.1 Macrotus californicus
TTGGTCATAAAAACGTAATGACTTGATTCAAAATAAAAGAATTATAGAGTACCAAGAATAATCATACAAATGTAATTAAATAAAAGAATAAAATCAAATGTAAATAGAGCGATTAATCAATACAAGTACAAAAGTTTAGATGCCTTTGATTTTATAGTAAATGTTCTGTCATTTTGCGTAGTCACATTTAACAGACACACAAATGTTAGTAAGATATGTTATTCAATTCAACCAACCAGATGTTAGGGAAGAAGGTGTTAGTAAGTCAATTTAATTTTTATATGAAACATTAAAGGGACACTGTTAGGACAATGCATTTCCAATTTTGACTAATTATCTCCTCATTTATTGGCCGAGGAACAAGAAGCATACATTTTGGGATTAATTATATCAAAGCCAGGAATCTGACATGTAAGGGGTTACTATGGATAGTACTTAGGGTGGGCTGCAGTCATTTTCACGTCTGGAGTTGGCAAACTGAAACAGAAAAACCCAAATTAAGACAAAAGTATCAGACCAGTGTCCTTTTAAGGTTTGATTTTATAGGCCAGTTTTGAAGGGTCTCTATTATATGGTTCTTCATAACTCAGTTTTGGACTCAACTTCTCCAGATGAAAGCCACCGGCACTACACTTCAGAATAAAAGTAAAAATCTCCAACCATGGCCCAATCAAACTCAAAATTCATTTTACAGGCAGACTCCTTGCTCTTTCAGATGAAGTAGGTTTTACGTGTGAACCTACGTGGACCGAAACCGGTCATGTTAATGAGAACAAACTAATTGAGTGGCCCCTGCTCCTGGCAAGGTGTTTCTGTTTGGGAATCCGGGAACCATCCTGGGTACTACTGTGAAAAAGCCAGAGCATTGGGCCAGTCACTGAGCCCTGGTCTGAAGGTTTTACAATCGATCACGAGTTATATTTTTCACTCTTAAAGGGAGAGCTGACAACTTGAGTTTTGATTTTCCTTTTTTCCCCATCCTCATAGATACTCCAGTCTTTTGTCAAGTTCCCTTTTCATGGCTGACTTGAACAAGGAACAGAAATGGAAAAGAATTATACTGCTATGAATCCCAAACAGTGACTTTTCAAAAATGTTTATCTAACTCCTTTCATTTAAGAACACAGGGCAAAGGTAGTGCAAGAGAGGATGATCAGGCCTTTAAATGCATGAAGCGAACAGGTCGGGGCCAGACACGGTGAGCAACATGAAAGCGGGTCACAAAGAAAATGCAACCGAACTTAGCCTTCCACATTCTACCTAAATGAGTGTTCATCAAAAAGTCCACGGCTAATAAAAGGCAGGCTGTTCAGGAAGACAGACAAGAGACAAAGGCAAAAGGCTGTTTGGCATGAAATAGTTTTACATTCCAAAAGCATATTGACTAGCCTCTGGAAGTAATTCTCAAAGTTACAAAGTCATGATTACAGAAATTACTCTGTATGTTTCCCCCCAATATACATGTTCTATATACACAGTATAGAAAAGCTAAGAAGTTGGCTCAGCTCTAATAATCATGTCATAAAAAAGCAGATTACATTTTTGGGGGGGCTGCAACAAAGCATGTTATACTTTTCAGTTCTCATATCTGTACATGATAAAACTCCAGCTTTGAAAGTCTTCAAATCAAAAGGAAAAAATAAGTTATATCTAAACCATTAATTTACACAATGGATAGGCCTTTACTTGTTTTACTAACTAGCTATACTTTCATCAAAGTCTCTTCAGTGTTTCTTTATTTGAACAGTTTATTTTCAAGACACGTATCTGTTCCCCTCTACACTGCCGCACATTTGCTTTTAGGAAGCACAGGTATGGGACGCTGTTAGTAGCGTGGTGAAGGTCTGGGCCTCACTTTTTCCAGCTAATGGATGAACGAGCCGTGTTCCCTACCGAGCACCGCCCCTTTAACTGGACAACAAACAGAACAGAGAGATGACAAAAGCAAGCAAGAGCACTGTTAAGGCAAGCAGCAGCTGCTGGAACCAGATACAACGCTGAACTTGGTCTTCAAGCTTCCTATTGCTTTCTAGTAAACGATTGAGCTAAACGGGGGAAAAAAGGATGAAAGATTTGTATCAATCAACGGTACATGAATCATGTGAATTGACAAACAGGAATATAAGAAATCCACACATTTACAGGCTGGGGTCCATCTACTCTGAAGGCTGGTAGCTGGAAATGCAATGAGGAATTAGATTCGTTGGATGAACAGATGTACATCTGCTGACTCTCCTTTTGAAAAGATCTAATTTTTAGTTGAGAAAGGAGCAAAGCAATCACTTCCTGGAAGTATCAAAACCAGCTCCTGACAAGGAGAGCCTTCCGCCCTCCGCGGTGTTTGAATTTAAATGCACTATATGGGGTACCTTTTCCATGAGGTCGAATTCTTTGATTACTCCCCAAGGCACCATGCGCTGTGCAGCATAGTTCCTACTTCAGATTCAAATGGCCAGAGTTTAAACAATGTTAGATCTCCAAAAGTAACTCCCAGCTTACCAATTCTGATCTGGCTTCCCTTCACGAAGAAGAGAGCATTTCTGTGGTGTCTATGCCAAAGGTTGCCCTTAGGTCAGCGGGAAAGATGGATTTCTAATGTTAATGAGCATTAACAACAGTGTATTAGGAAGAGTGAGCACTTACCTGGAGACACATATCTTCACTGGTTTTATCTGACGCGTTAAAAGCCCCGTCTTTTAATGTAAGAGTGTTTGGTTTACTGCTCTCAACAATATGGCATCTTAACCTATGACAATCCAAAGGACACGCAACGTCTTACTTTTTTTATGTTTTAAAATAAAAGTAAAATATAGAGTGGAAAACTCCCCCACAAGAAGTATAGGTAACAAAGGCGAAAATACTCATTCCTCTCCCCAGATTCAGCTAAGGTGGCAGCTCAGTCTGTATTTTTATCTTTGAAGCAGACAAAATTTACCACCCCACAATGTTTTCAGCTTTTTTTTTTTGTTTTTTTAAAGAAAGAAACAGCAGACACAGGAAAAGCTCTGAAAACCAAGAAGTTCCCCTTTTGTAAGAAAGAGTTACACTTATAAGGGAAATCTCCATTTTTAAGGGTGTCTCCCTCTCTATACCAGAAAGAAGGCTAAATCTCTAAAAATTCTTATCAACGGAGAAAGTGCTGATCCAAATCTACCCAACAGCCTTACTCTCGTTTGCTGTGCTTTCCTTGATAACCCCCCATAACTGGCTCCTT
This sequence comes from Macrotus californicus, assembly GCA_007922815.1. NCBI lineage: Eukaryota > Metazoa > Chordata > Mammalia > Chiroptera > Phyllostomidae > Macrotus > Macrotus californicus. The sequence continues at coordinate 3,215 of VMDR010033414.1, forward strand.
CACCCCAACAATTGTTTTATCTTTAGCTGGAGATGGTACTGAAGGTGGGAGTTTGGGCCATTTGGGGGAGTTTTACTGTTTTTTGGGCCCCTCCCTTGCACACAGGATATACATGCTATTGAACTTTTGGTTTTCTCCTGTTGTCTGTCCTTGACTGGGGGGAAGGAGGCTCAGCCAAGAACGTTGAAGGGTAAACTGTAGGGAAGGGAAAATTATGTTCCCTTCCCTACAGTTTGGTGACCGACTATGGGACCTGCTTAGATGCCACACTCGCTTGGGAGCCTGCAGGCTGGAGCCTGGAAAATCAGCAGAAGCTAGTGGAGGGGTAAGAATTCTCACCCAAATCAGCTCTCCCCAGATGTCACTCTACTGCCAGGCTGAGCGGGGAAGGTCCTTGTGCCCTCCTTTCAAGTTTAGATTAGGAGAAATATTTGTGCAAACTAGTTCCTGGGATGTAGTGATTTTGACAGACATTTTTGTTGACTGCTTATGTTTTTTATTGATCTGTTTTCTTGCCCGGAATGGTCACCGTTTTCCTTTCATTTGTCAGAAGGAGAAGAAACACAGGCACAGTGAGGTGTTGCTTTCGTCCAGTTCTGTGTCTGGAGAGCTTGGCTTTGGCACCAGTAAGAATATTTTCTCTGGGGAAATACATGCATCTGGCAGCCAGCTGAATGGCTTGGAGATCTAAGACATAAAGAGACAAGCAGCTTCTTTCTGTCTGACTGTGCCAGCTCCCAAGGGAGTTTGTCATTAGAGGTCCCAGTCCATAAGGGGCCTTTGTTGTTTCACGCTTCCTTGTCTTGTAAGTGCTGGGAAAGGCCCACTCCAGGAAGCACCGCCTGGTGTGGGTTCGCGGGTTGTGACTGGAGGCATCTCACTTTCTTGTGGGAAACCGGACATGTGTTTGCACTAGGCCATTTTTATGGTGCGGTCCGAGACCATGACAGTTGGCTTTCTCATGCTAACCCTGGGAGTGAAGTTTCTGATCTTGTGAGGACTCATTTGTTGACCCCTCTTTTGGGATACCTCCTCCATCTATCTTTAGGCCATAAAAAAGCTCACTGGTGTGAGTCGCTATTGAGATTAACGTAAGAGCCTACTCATCAATAGCCAAATGATAGATCCTTTGAATTGGGAAATCTCCTGTGTTTGAAGAACATTTTTAGAGAGCTCTCATCCCAAACTATTGCCTTACTGGTGTCTATGGGAAGACCAAATGGAAAGGAGGAATATGGTGAAGTCCCCAGCGTTAGGGACTTCCTTAGCAAGATGAAATCACAAGGCTCTTTTCACTCCACTTGCACAAGGTGTTGACCCAATTTAGAGAAGAGTTAGAAAGATCAGTGCTCATTCAGCCCCTACCCACAGGGCCCCTGATGGGCTACTGAGTCATATTCCTCCCACCCATGACTGTCCTGTAGTTATCAGACAAGATCTGTGTTGTGACACATCCAGATTCTTGCACTGGCCTGAAAGCCAATGCCTGCTGTCAGCAACCACCTTGAGAAACCCCAGGCCTCATTCCCAGAGAGAATGGAACTCACTCCCACAGCCTTGCAGAACTCGGCCCTCACTGTGTGCCTCGGGGTCTGCCCGACTCTGGAAGGAAGCTATGCCTGCCTAGCCCACGTAGGCACGTTTCTCTCGCTGATTCTTCCCACCGTGCTGGAAGGGCTGTGAGAGAAAAACCATACCTGTGCTCCATCACTTTGTTTCTGGGGACTTCCTTCCAGAACTGAGTCAGTTCTGCCGGGCCTGTGCCAGAGGATTGCTCCATTTCTGCAGCCATTATCAGAAACCGGTCCTGGGCAGAGACGGTCAGACCTGTGTTCCGAAAGGGCAGCCTATTATGTAAGCGGGAATCTTTACAACGGATTAGATAGGTGGCTTAAGGCATTATTCTAGAAAAACACTAAACATAAGGGTATGGAACTATGTTAAAAAAAAAAAGTTCTAAAAATGAGGACTTCCTTTTTGATGTTCGATTTCGACTGGCATCAGTTTAAACAACTTTACATGTTCAAGAACAATGAAAAGTTATTTAATGGTGGGAAGGGCTTCAGAGACCCACTTGCCCAGCTCCTTTTACATGTGGGAAAATAGATGTCTACAGTGCAATGGCTATCCCGTGACGTGATGACTTACCCCCGTGGGGGGACACGACGATATCCACTGACGCACCAGGGTCACAGCTGCTGTTGCTCGGCTTGACTCTGTATTTTTCTGGAGCAGTTGTTCGCACCTGTGTGTAAACACAAGCGTCATGTAATAACCTTCATGCTTTTGGGGGGGTGGGGGATGGCTTAAAAAGGGCTTTTAACAGAGTCAGCAATTAATAATCACCAAAATTTACAAAATAAGCTTTGGTGACTATGTATAGAATGTATCTTTCTGCCACTAGGAAAAAGCATCTCCAGCTAATTAAAAAATATTTACTCATCTTTTAAGTCCAATTGTCACTTAGCCTTCCTCTTAAATACTACATATCTGTTAAACAGCTTCTGCTAATCACCTGAATTTCATAACACAAATTCAAAAAATTATAGATGTTACAATACTGTACAGAAAATTAAAAAAACAGCAGATAGTCAAATGGCATCCAGGCATCCTAGTGGTCAAATTTAAGTTCAATAGATGATTTAAGGAAGCAATGCCTACAATATGGAGTGGTAGCGGACTCGATCTTGTTACAAGTGATGCTGAGTATCAGGTCAGCATCCAGTATAAACTGGCACTCCTAAGTATGCTACACTGGGAAGAAAATGCACATTTGACTTTATAGTTTTATTTTTCACTGTTACTAAGAATTACTCATATAATAAAGAATGATTTTCCTTGGGTTTTTTATTTACAACAAATGTCAAACCCTGGGATTAATTTATGCATTAACCTATTACTACAAATAAAATATTAAAATACAGATTCCAGGAAAAAGTCCAGATAAGCTATGCCACGTGGTTAGAACCAGAAGGCAATATAACATGCCTAAAAAGATTATAAATGAAACCACTACGCAAGTTCAAAAGGACCAACCTTTCTATTAAAATGTCCAAAATCACTTCCCATGTCCAACTTTCACATATATTTTATCCCGTCTTTTAGAAATTTACCTTAAATGCCACTACATTTTTAGTTACATTTGTCAACACTATTAAAGTTTTCTTCTCTCCAGAGTCTGTACTTCCAAAATACAGTTCTTCCGCTGGGCTAAGTGATGAGAAAAACATAAGGCATCGGTGTTACTCAGGATAAATGACATCTAATCTAGCTGGAAGAAAAACATTTGGTTAATATTTTACGCACATTTGTATAAAAAAATCTTATCAAAAAAAACATGATTACAAAATAATTATCTTATACATTTTGTATTTTAATCTTACTGATTCAATGCATGGTATTTAAAAAGTCCTACTTTTCCCAAGATCAAAAGCAAAATAAGAAGGAACAGACAGAAAGAGAACTGGGCAGATTATTATGCATTAGCCCCATAATTAGCTCCAACTTAAGGTGCATTTACTTAAACTCTTTAGAAGGTTACAGATAATGACCAAAGTAGAGACGGAATTGCTGCTTCAGCTTCATCTAATTACAAATGGATTACAGTGGGGCATATTTTTATACAGCAACAGAGAGGAACATAATTTAAAAAGGAAGATCATTAGAGATGTATTCAAGTAACAGAATCATTTCTTACTAATACAGGCTTTTTCTTTGTCATAGGGAAGAAGCAAAATAAATGTAAAAATCTGGGGTGAGAAATGCAGGAAGCACTTGTCAAATAGTAAAATCAGAGAGTCTCAAAATGCAAATTTGACTACTCTTGGCCACTGTAATGCCCATGACCTGAAATGAAAACAAAAAAACACTTCAGCGAAGTTTGTTCAGTTTAGTTAAACGTTGGCCAAATGGCATCAGGTGCCTGCGAACAATGGAGAATGTTTTTGTTCTAGATAAAAGGGTGAATTCGTCATATAAGCTCTGCAATGTGCTCCTATCAGAGATATTTATTCATCTAGAGAATGCACATTGTTAAGGAAGTGCTCTCCCAGGAGGGCTTTGCTTGGCTTTGGACAAGTCGGTAAATGAGCAGGGTTGCTGGTTTCCTTTTCAGACTCAATCTGAAGTGCGCCGCGGCAAAGACAGGGCAGTTGTGGATCTCAGACCACTCTCAGTAACCAGCACGGTAACTGTGAGAAGCTCAGGGGAGGCAGACCTAGGCTGGGTGCTCAGGCGTGTGTAGGAATGCTGCGACTTTCCTGGGGCGGAGGCACAGAATGGCAGAGCCCCAAGTTCCACCTTGGCTTTCTCCCTACAAAGCTCTTCTGGCCATACCTTCATATGTATAAACCAGGACCTACATTTGTGACAGGCCTCTGGTGAGAAAACAGAGGTGTAACTTCCAAAGCACTTGAGGGAAAAATGGGGAACAAACTCCAAAGAGGGAAAATGGCAAAGAAAAACCATGGAAAACAGAACATGCATGTGCATTTGTTTCTCTCCCCCTCTCCCTTCTCTCTCTCTCTCTCTCTCACACACACACACACACACACACACACACACACACACCCCAAATCCAAATATAACAGTAATCAAAACATGGTTTAACACATTAATTTTGTCAATTAGAGAATCTCAGACTCAGTTTTTCAACTTTGGCCATATTGTTCATAATAGACATATCTAAAACCGTTACACAGAAGGTTTCAAGTACAGGCACAGGAAATGATATAGTAGGTCATGATTAAAGAAAGATGGTAGAGCAATATTAATATAAGGCTGGACAGATTTATCAACCAAAAGCATCATTAATGAGAAAGAGCTCTTTATGTCATAAGAAACAATCCTGCATCTTTTCAACTGTATAACCTAGAAACAAAAATAGAGATGGGCTGAAATTTGGCCTCAGGAAAAAAAAGCTTATTTTTCTGGTCCAGCTTCAGCTTTTGGGAGGTCAAATTGATAAATACCTACATCTCCATGTTGTTTCTGGTATCTTTGAACTTGTGCAAGTCTCACAATGTCAGTAAACTGAGAAAAATACATGCCACTCACATTAACTGTTAGTATATGGATATTCACTTTTATTACCTGATATGGTATGAGGGCCTTTTAAACACACTCAACGGGATAAACAACAAAGGCAGCTAAAAATATGCATGATGCCTGGAAACCAAGGTGAGTCTGCAGATCACCCTTAATCTTGTGTTTCCCCAGTTTCAAAGAGAGTATAGTTTTTTTAGTTTGGAGTTCCCTCCAGCTGATTAAAATGTGTTAGGAAAGCATAGCTAATCAAGTCTCCCACGGTTACCTGACGTGTAGTAAGGGCCCTTTAAACACACTCAATGGTTTCTTGAAAGCTTTTATCTTGGAATCAACTTTTTCATTTTCTTCTGCTTTGGAAGTAGGTTCGCTTAGGTTTGTCTGAAGACCAAAAAAATTATGAAGAAAGAAAAGATAAAGAAATTTAGTTTCACACTTGACGTTGAGCAGGTCATTAGGACAAAAGTAAACATATGGATTCCATCCAATTATAATCTTTCACATGGCTTTACTGTATCTAAATTATAGATTTAATCTATATTAACATTCCATCAACATAATTGAGCGGCTACTATAAATGTCACTGTGGAAAATACAACATGGTCCTTCCTTCCCTTAAGACTCTTTCAATTTGTTGTAAATTATAATGTATTTCTCTCTCAAGGCCCCGATTACAACATGACAACTAAGTGCTTTTTAAAATATGAAACAGAGAGAGGAAGCAGATCAAGGTGAAGTTTTAATGACTTTTATTTCAGATACATAGAAACATTTTAGAAAAAACAATTCCTTCCAGGTGCATTTTGCCAATTTTTATACAAAACTAGGGAATCAGCCCATCCGATCCCTCTTTGTTTGTACATACAAAGATGCAGAAGGACAGAAAGGTGAGTGAATTATCTCCAATCACACAGCAAGCTATTAGAATTGGGGCGAGGCTGCAGTTTTTGACTCAATTTCACTTTATTCTTAAAATTACCTTTTTCACAAGAGCTGTTTGTTCTTCATTGGAAATTGTCTCCAAGGTGTCTTTGCCATCACTTTCGACATCTTCCTTACTTGAAGCTTCATCCTCACTGGCAATAGGCCCATTTTCACACAATGGCGTCTGAAAGTCATCATCGACCAGTGGTGGATAGCTGTACTTGAAAGGATCCTAGAAAAAAAGAATTTAGGATCAGCCTGCTGAAGGGAGGGCAGAACAATAATTGTCTCAGTGAAACGGAAATCCATTCCTTTAGCCAAGGAAACAGACTGAATTAGACGGTGACACTGAAACCAAAAGGGAAAAAGGAATCAATGGTGTGGGACCATTGGCCAGCCATCTGTAAAAACAACCCAGCTGGATCCTTAGCTCACTCTTTTTACACCAAAAAGAATTTCAGATGGATGAAAGCTTTAAGTGTGCCTGCAAGTGTGTGTATTTATTTTTTAAAATTATGTAAGCTCCAGAACAACAACATACAGGAGGATTAAAAAAGAAAAATACAACCTGCCCTGGCTGGTGGGGCTCAACGTATTGAATGTCAGCCTGTGAACCTAAGGGTTGCCAGTTCGATTCCCAGTCAGGGCACATGCCTGGGTTGCAGGCCTGGTCCCCAGTAGGGGGTGTGGAAGAGGCAACCACACATGGATGGTTCTCTCCCTCTCCTATTCCCACCCTTCCCCTCTCCAAAAATAAATAAAATCTTAAAAAAAAAAACTAAGCAAGGATAGCCTTTCTAAGCATAGCATAAAACCTAGAAGGTATGCAATTATTGATAAAAATTGGGCATAATTCTAAAAAGGCCATAAACTGGGAAAATATGCACGACACATATCAGAAACAAAAGACAGCTTTTGTTAACATATACAAATCAACAAGAAAAGAATAACGCAACAGAACAAGGAATAAAGGAATGATACGGTTCATTGAAACAATGGAGACTGCCTTTTAAATCGTTAAAACATGCTCAGCATCACTTACAATAAAAGAAATGCAAGTCAAAACTATAATGAAATATTTTCCACCTGAGACCGTCAAACATGAGAATACACGGTGCTGGCGAGAATGTGATTCCAGCATGCTCGCATGTTATTGTTAAATGGACACAATCTCTTTTAAGAGGGAAATTGGCAAGTTATGAAAATTAAACACTAAATATACTCACTGACCTAATGATTTTATTTCTAGACATATACCAGTGGTGCATGTGTGTACCAAGAGTTCTTTACAAGAATAATTGCTGCAGCACTATTAGTAATGGCAAAAGATTAGAAAATAAGTCATGTGCCTTCACAAGAGAATTGATTAAATAAGTTACGTTATATCTACACAATGGAATGGAATCAGGCTGCTCTCTGTGAATCAATTTGGTATAAGCTAAAATAAATGCTGTAAAAAACCACAACGGAATATATATGGTATGTGACCACCGTGTAAAATAGTACAATGGAAGAGTGTCTCCGGAAGGAAGGAGCGAGAACTCGGGAGACAGTGCGGCCTGCGGACAGGAACAGGGGGCGGTAAGCTGGGGAGAGGGATGTGCTGGTCACCGCACTGTGACACTTTTACTCTTTGGTACTGTTTCCTGTTTTTGAAAAAAATCATGTGTAACTATTACTTTCTGAAAACAAAAAAAAGTGGTGGAAAAACAGTAGTCCTAACTACCATTTTTACTACAATCCTGAAGAAATATACTACTTATATCAGAGAAGGGAAACAAAAGAACCTTTTATACCTCTAAAAACAAATACAAATTTTATTAAATGCTATTGATTTTAAGATATAACAATTCCATGGGAAAATTATAAAAATGACAAGTCAATCAAATCACCATCTGAACGAAGGGTAAGTACTTGAAATGGAACATACAGTGGTTTCTCCAGGTTAAAATAGGAAATACAAAGTTTGAGAAGAGGAAAGCAGCAAACTTCAAATTAAAACTATGAGTTCAAGTTTTTTTTTAATCAAAGATAACAAAGGACATACCAACTTTTCATCTCGCTATCTCTTGGTTCTGGTTGAATACAATTTTGCCAGGAAGGCAATAAACAAAGTAGATTATAAAAATCAAATAAAAATGTCATCAAGCTAACCCAAAGCATACTGATTCTATAGGTTTCACAATCTATA
>VMDR010033415.1:0-11372 GCA_007922815.1 Macrotus californicus
ATGTTTGTTTTTGTTTCTGTTTTAGGTTCAGTTGTTAATAGCTGTGAGTTTGTTGTCATTTTACTGTTCCTATTTTTGATCTTCTTTTTCTTAGATAAGTCCCTTTAATATTTCATACAATAAGGACTTGGTGATGATGAACTCCTTGAACTTGACCTTATCTGGGAAGCACTTTATCTGCCCTTCCATTCTAAATGAAAGCTTGGCTGGATAGAGTAATTTTGGATGTAGGTCCTTGGCTTTCATGACTTGGAATACTTCTTGCCAGCCCCGTCTTGCCTGTAAGGTTTTTTTTGAGAAATCAGCTGACAGTCTGATGGGCACTCCTTTGTAGGTTACTGTCTCCTTCTCTCTTGCTGCTTTTAAGATTCTCTCTTTATCTTTCATCTTGGGTAATGTAATTATGATGTGCGTTGGTGTGTTCCTCCTTGGGTCCAACTTCTTTGGGACTCTCTGAGCTTCCTGGACCCCCTGGAAGTCTATTTCCTTTGCCAAAGTAGGGAAGTTCTCCTTCATTATTTGTTCAAATAAGTTTTCAATTTCTTTCTCTTCTTCTTCTCCTTCTGGCACCCCTATGATTCAGATATTGGAACGTTTCAAGACATCCTGGAGGTTCCCAAGCCTCTCCTCGTTTTTTCAAATTCTTGTTTCTCCATTGTGTTCTGGTTGAATGTTACTTTCTTTCTTCTGTTCCAAACCGTTGATTTGAATCCCGGTTTCCTTCCCATCATTGTTGGTTCCCTGTACATTTTTCTTCATTTCCCTTATTGTATCCTTCATTTGTTCATCTAATTTGCGACCAAATTCAACCAAATCTGTGAGCATTCTGATTACCAGTGTTTTGAACTGTGCATCTGATAGGTTGGCTATCTCTTGGTCACTTAGTTGTATTTTTTCTGGAGCTTTGATCTGTTCTTTCATTTGGGCCATTTTTGTTGTCTTGGCGCGCCTGTTACGTAGTAAGGGGCGTAGCCTTAGGTGTTCACCAGGGCAGGGCGGCCATGTCGCTGCATTGTGACGTTGTTTGTGGGAGAGGGGTTCGAGAAGGAACAATGGCGGCCGCTCCGCTCCCTGCCGGTTACCAGTCACTTTCTGCACTACCCACAGTCCAATGGGGCCCCTCTGGTGCTGGCTCTGGTGCCGATCCCCGGTGGGAGGGCTGTGTATGCTCCAGGACCCTATGGGTCTCTCCAATGAGCTCTCCAGTGAGGCTGGGAGTTTCTCCTGCTGCCGCTGCCTCAATCCCCACAGGAGTTTTCAATCAGAGGCTTTGAGGCTTCACCTCCCCACGCTGGAACTCTGGGTTTCGGGGTCTGTCCCGCTCCCCAGTTGTTCCCCCCCGTTTATCCTCATGAGGGAGTGGGATGCCCGGGCCGCAGCCGCCACCTCTCCTGGCCAGCCACACCTTTCCCCGGATCCGCCAGCCGCTGCCCCGCCACGTGAGTCCTCTCCGCCCCTCCTACCAGTCTGGATGTATGTTTCTTAGTTTCTTGGTTGTTGGACTTCCATACGGTTCGATTTTCTGTCAGTTCTGGTTGTTTTTTGTTTTAAAATTTGTTGTTGTCCTTCTTTTGGTTGTGCGAGGAGGCACAGTGTGTCTACCTACGCCTCCATCTTGGCCGGAAGTCTTAGTTTTTTTTTTTTTAGGTTTAGTTGTTGATAGTTGTGACTTTGTTGTCATTTTACTATTCATATTCTTGATCATCTTCTTTTTCTTAGATAAGTCCCTTTAATATTTCATATAATAAGGGCTTGCTGATGATGAACTCCTTTAACTTGACGTTATCTGGGAAGCACTTTATCTGCCCTTCTGATTCTAAATGATAGCTTGGCTGGATAGAGTAATCTTGGATATAGGTCCTTGCCTTTCATGACTTTGAATACTTCTTTCCAGCCCCTTCTTGCCTACAAGGTTTCTTTTGAGGAATCAGATGATAGCCTTATGGGAACTACTTTGTAGATAACTGTCTCCTTTTCTCTTGCTGCTTTTAAGATTCTCTCCTTATCTTTAATCTTGGCTAATGTAATGATGTTGTACCTTGGTGTGTTCCTCCTTGGATCCAACTTCTTTGGGACTCTCTGAGCTTCCTGGACTTCCTGGAAGTATATTTCTTTTGCCAGATTGGGGAAGTACTCCTTCATTATTTGTTCAAATAAGTTTTCAATTTCTTGTTCTTCCTCTTCTCCTTCTGGCACCCTTATGATTCAGATGTTGAAACGTTTAAAGATGTCCCGGAGGTTCCTAAGCCTCTCCTCATGTTTTTGAATTCTTGTTTCTTCATTATGTTCTGGTTGAATGTTTATTTCTTCCTTCTGTTCCAAACCATTGATATGAATCCTGGTTTCCTTCCCCTCACTATTGGTTTCCAATACATTTTCCTTTATTTCACTTAGCATAGCCTTTATTTTTTCCTCTAATTTGCAACCATAGTCAACCAATTCTGTGAGCATCCTGATTACCAGTGTTTTGAACTCTGCATCTGATAGGTTGGCTGTCTTTTCATCGCTTAGTTGTATTTTTTCTGGAGCTTTGATCTCTTCTTTCTTTTGGGCTGTATTTCTTTGTCTCGATGCACCTGTTACATTGTAAGGGGTGGAGCCTTAGGTATTTGCCAGGGCAGGGCAACCCATGTCACTGCGTTGTGGTGCTATATGTGGGGGAGGGGTCAAGAGAGGGAACACTGCCGCTTGCTTGAGTCTCAGCTGGCTTTCAGTCACTTCCCTTGCTACCCACAAACAAATTGGGCCCTTCTGGTATTGATTTCCTGGTGGGTGGGTTTGTGTGTGTTCTAGGACCCTGTGGGTCTCTCCAAGGAACTCTCTTGTGAGTTGGGAGTTTCTCCTGCTGCTGCAACCCCCGCATGTTTTTGCAGCCAGAGGTTTTGAGGCTTTCTTTTTCCACGGTGGATCCCTAGGTTGTGTGGTTTGTCTTGCTCCCCAGTTGTTCCTCTTGGTTTATCCTCATGCAAATGTGGGACTGCTAAGTCCTCCAGCTGCAGCTTTGCTGCTTGTCCTCTCTGCTCTGGCTGCCTGTCTCCACCCATCCTACCAATCTGTTTTTTCTTTAACTCCTTCATTGTCAAACTTCCATACAGTTCAATTTCTGGCAGTTCTGGTTATTTTTTTGTTTTGAAATTTATTGTTGTCCTTCTTTTGGTTGTGGAAGAAGGCAAAGTGTATTTACCTATGTTTCCATCTTGGCTGGAAGTCTCTTATTTATTTACTTTTCGACAGAGAGGAAGAATGGGAGAAAGGGAGAGAAACATCAATGTGTGGTTGCCTCTCATGCACCCCCTACTGGGGACCTGGCCTGCAACCCAGGCATGTGCCCTGACTGGGAATCAAACCAGTGACATCTTGGTTGGAAGGCTGTGCTCAGTCCACTGAGACATACCAGAAAAAGCAGCAGTAGGCAGAGTTTGAAGGTGGCAGTGAAAGGGAAGTGTATGTGTGTGTGTGTGTTTTTGGTAGGGTTGGAGAGCTGGGGGAGGTGAGAGGCAAGGTGGTTCTTATAAAAGAAACTGGGTCCTCTCAGTATGTTATTTCCTCAAGATCATCCTATTACTTCATCCCTCCCTCCTTCCACTAGTTCATCCATTCAAGACTCATCAACAATTTTTGGAGTCTCTATTGTTCTAAGCATGGAGATACAGTAGTGAACACTATAAAGTCCATGTTCTCATAGAGTTTATATTCTAGTAAGACAACAGACAGGACAGACAGACAAATACCTGACATTTCATTTGATAATAAAAATCTTGAAGAATAATAAAGTAGGGTAAAGAAATGAGAGTGAAGATGGTGGTGGAGCTTCTTAATATGGGGTGGTCAGGACAATCTTTTTGGGTCTATGACATTTGAACTTGAAGAAAGTAAGAGGTGCACTTTCTTGTGGGTTTTTGGGGAAAACACTTCATGACTCATTAATGGTTTGAAAAATTCTGATAGGGCTTTTTAACTTGGTAAGGTTTATATTTAATTGTAAATGAAATGGGGAATTGGAGAATTTTAAGCAGAAAGAAACATTATCTGACTTATATTTGAAAAGAATCGCTTTGACTAATGTATGGATAATAGACTTTGTGGGTGAGTGGTGGGGGATGGGAAGAATGTGGAAATTAAGAAACCCATTCATTAAATCCTTGCTATAACTTTATTTATCACCATTTGCATTCATTAAACTTCTTTTATCAGATATACTAAAACTAGGTTAATAACAGTTGGCTTTTAAATAGAAGTTTCATAGTTTGTGTCTTTAAATGAAATAACACCTGTAAAACCTGACAGATAAATTTAATTTTCTCTATTCTTCAGCCTTAATCAAATCTTTTCCTTGGCTGAACAGGTTTATCTGGAACAGAGTCCAGTTTCTCTACAAATCTTACTTGGTTAGTCCTTCTTGGTTGGCCTCGGGCTGTGCCTTTGATGTCTCTTTTATCTTCTGGGATCTCCACCTGCACAGCCAATGTCCTTTACTAAGCCAGGTTCTCCATGCTGGAGCACAGCTCTCTTTCCTTGAAAGAAAGCTGGAGGCACACGATAACTTTGTTGCTAATTACAGAGAAGCCCTTAATTGTGTACATCTGGCCTTTTAACACATGTAGCTATTGAAACTGCCTTTTTTAAGGAAAAGAGTTCCTTTGCAACGAGATGATAACAGGTAAACACTCACATCCTGGCTCTTTTAACACAGAGTGTCTTGATATTTTCTGTTTCTTTCTCATCGCCAGACTTCCCGCCTTCTTCTCTGTGCTCTGTTTCCTGGGAAGCTGACTTTTAAGGACTACACCAAGGGCTCCCTCCCTCTCTGGTTTCAGGTGTGTCTACCCAACAGGAGGCACCAGTGGAGAACTGATAATGGGGGGGATAGATTTTGAGTATTTATTCCTCCAGCTTCCTTTTTGCTGAGTTGTCATTGGTTGGTTTTGTCCATATGCTAAAGGTCACAACTCCTAAGTGTAGCTCTCTATTACAACTATGGCTTCTCTGTTTGGGTTCTAATAATCCTTTCTCACCCTTGTTGCGAGTGTATGTTTTGTGATATAGTCTTTCCTATATGTCAGCCGAATGATTGCTTGGATAGCTGCTGACAGAGCAACCTGTCACCAAGGAATGGACAAGAGTCACACTTAGCTTTTATTGAATGCAGCCTCACTCAAAGTAGAACATCAACATGCATTAATATCCTACTCACACTCTAACAATCTAGACTGAATATAAAACACATACAGCAATCAATGGGGGATAAGGAACCAGACTCCCAGAGTCTCAGCCAATGGGTCCAGGAGACAGTATCACAGACAAGGAGGCTATCAGCATCTTGCAAAGAAGAGCCATCTTCACAGGTTGAAGAGGGTATAGTCTCGATTCAGTAGAGCAGAGCCTTTGGCAGCCGATGCCGCTACAAATCATCGTGGCATGGAGCAGCTCTGGTGTGTGGAGCTCAGCTGTCTCAGCAGTGGTCTGAAGCCTGCCTCAATTATACTCTTGGGGGTCATGTACTCCACCCCTCTGAGTCTCTTGATAAGTGTCTTAAGTGTCCTGATGGAGAGTGGGGAATTTTCCCGGGAGCCTATCTGTGGGTGGTCCTGCTCTGTAAACTTGGTGGTTTTGGTGACGTGTGCAGGTGATATCTTAGGCATGTCTCCTTGTCAAATGTGTCTGGCATGACTTAAGTAGTTTCTGTCTTGAAACAAAGTGTCATGGCTGACTGACAGCCCTCTTGGTTGACAGGAGTCATGCCATTTTGTCTTATATGCTTTATCCCTTCAAACCAGGGGTTGGTAATGGCTTCTAATTGTTCCTGGTACTGGGCAGCTGCACTAGCCTTTGCTGGTTCTCTTAATACTGCCTACTCCTTTGTAGGGAAGTAGGCAGCTTTTTATAACTCTTCCAGATTGTCTCATCCATTTCCTATGAGCCCCATGACTGGATACACAGAGGTTTCTCCACAGGAGGAACTGAGTGGGAAAGTATAAAACTTTTGTCCAGAAAATACTTAAAGTTATTCAAATATTAGAGCAAACTTTATCTTAATTAATGTGGCAGAAAAGAGGACTATCAAATTAACCTACCAGTTTCATGCATGGCCATCAACACATTACTATTTACGGCCTATATGTACCCCATTCCAAGCAAAGTTATTTTGATGAGTGTTTTCTTTAAATAAAGATTTTATTTATTTATTTTAGAGAGATAGGAAGGGAGGGAGAAAGAGAAGGAGAGAAACATCAATGTGTGAGAGATCCATTGGTTGCCTCTTATATGCCCCCAGCTAGGCTGGCAACCCAGGCATGTGCCCTGACCAGGAACAGAACTGGTGACATTTCTGTTCACAGGCCGGCACTCAGGCCACTGAGTCACATCAGCCAGAGTGATGAGAATGTTTTATTTTCAGTATTAAACAGCTACATGTTTACTTTCAGGACCTACAAAGACTAGGCTGAAGGATAATCTCCTCATAAAATTCTTTTCAACTGGGAAAGGATGTAGTTAGACATGTTTGAATAAGAGACTTCTAGTTGTAAATCCTGGTTCAGTGTGAATCACAAATGTTCAGTGAGAAAGATTACTGTTTAAAGGTAGCAGGGCATGGTATTGAGAGAATAGCTTCTGAAGCTAGATTCTCCGGGTTCAAATCCTGTCTTGCCTATTTAGTAGTTGAGAGGTTTTGAGCAACTTACTTATCTCTGTGCCTCAGTGTCCACTTTTAACATAGGAAAACTGAGAGTACCTAACTCAGAATACTGTTATGAGGAACAAATGAATTAATTCATGTAAAGCACTTTAGATAGTGTCTGGTGGTAAGTGTTTAATGAAGGTGTGTATTTGTATTATTCTGAAAGTAGACATAAAGTGGCTGGGATAGGATAGATTATTATTACTTACAAAAATTACCTTAATTTGTTGCCTTGGCCCCCAATTCTACCCTGAGATGATATAATAAGAGTTGATGGACAGGCCCACACATAAGTATCTTGTACTGTAAGAGACAAACCCCAAAGATATGAATCTGGAGCTTCAAAAGGAGGAGATGGCTGTCTTCTGATCTTTCAGGAAAAAAAGAGAAATACCTTTGCTCCCTATAGTAGACAAATTCTCCTCGGGAAGAGAAGGCAAAGGATACTGGGTAGGTGCAAATTGCATCCCTTTGGAATGTACTGACTGTCTCCTGGGGAAGACAAGACCAGTGTTTCTAGGTACGCAACTCTTAGAATGTCTCTGTGACTTTAAATCTCATCTGTCCCTAGCAATCTAAACACATACCTTTGGGGAAGTGAATCTTTTTCTATTTATTCAATAATCTTTTGGACTTCAAGGCTTGTCCTTTAACCTAAGTCCCAGTAAAATTTTTCCAAAAAGCCCTAAGTGTTGAGAAACATTAAAATTTACTTCGTGACACCTGTCACATGGCAAACCTACCTCAATGTCACCTATAAGGATCTTGTGAATGATCAGAAGCTGTGGGAATTGTGGGGTCATTTTTGAAGTTTAATCCTATCTGAGAGTTGTTGAATAAACTCTTATGCTTCACTGCACTACTATGTGAATTCTGTTTCCTAATAAATGCAAAACATCCAAAAATTTGTTATAAAATCCAAGATCATAAAAATTTATGATTATAATTTATAATCATAAAAATTATGGATATAAGATGTTACACTTAAGGTAAAGCTAATCACATTACATAAATGATCTAATTTAGACCTAATGGCAATATTAAGATGTATACTTAATATCTGCATTTTAAAAAAGATTTTATTTATTATTTTTTTAGAGAGAAGGGAAGGAAAGGAGAAAGAGAGGAAGAGAAACAGCACTGTGTGGTTGCCCCTCATGTGCCCCCAACTGGGGACCAGGCTCACAACCCAGGCATGTTCCCTGACTGGGAATCGAACTGATGACCCTTTGGTTCACACCCCGTGCTCAATCCACTGAGCTACACCAGCCAGGGCAATATCTGCATTTTTATAACACTCTGGAAAATAAAGTTCATGGAGCGTTAGGGTTAGTAAATTGCCCCAAGTCATGCAAATAATAAGTAGTAGAGCCATGAATACAATGTTCGTTTATATGATTTCTTTTGTTATTGTTTTTGTATTTTTGTTTCATTTATATGATTTCAGAACTCACATGTTTTACTGTTTCAGTTGAAGCAGAATTTGTGTTTTTAAAGGGAAACTCATGAGTCCTTCACTTTCTCTGCTGGTAGATGTTGGCATCTGGGAGTCAGAGAAGCTGTGGAAGACATTGCTTTTCTCTTTTCCACGGTCCTACCCAACCTTGGTTTAGGTTTTGTGCCCTGAATCCATAGCCAGGCACATTGGCCAGGACTTGGCTCTAGAGGCCTGATTTTGGAGTCAGATAACCTGTTGTTGCTTTCTAGTTCCACCACTTACTAATTGTGCGACCACACAATTGTCTCTGAATTTCTGTTTGTTAATCTGTAAAATGAGGATAAAAGTGCTCATGTTGCCTTACTCTCAAGACTACCTACAAGGACCAAATGGGATAATATATGTGAAGGTATACTGTAGATCGCAAAGCTTTCTATAAGAGTAAAGTATTATTATTTACTTACTAGCAGAAATGTATTTTGCCAGACACTGAGTTAGCTAAGGGCAATAAAAAAAATAGAAAAAGACACAATCGTTCAGGTTGCTTTCTCAATTATCCCTAATTATAAATCATGTATAGTAGACAGTGTTAGGCACCTACGGAATCCCCATGTCCCTGCTGTTTCTTTGTCACCCTACTTATGCATTTGTCTATGGTGACATGTGCCCAACTCCAGGCAGTGGATCATAATTTGCCTGAGTCAATATGGCTCTCCTGTCCTTATTTTTCCAGCTTCTGTTGCAGTTAAAGTTCTGTGTGGATCAGTTGGAGTCCTGGAATAAAAGAGAATTTTACTCAGATGGTCAAATAAAAATATTTTAATGAAGGGTCTCTTTACAGAGATGTGGGCAGGGTTAAAGGTATCAATAAGGCACCAAGAAAGCAGCTATAGTGAAGGTCTGTTACTAGCCCAGGCCTGAAAGAGCAAGAGACAGAGTTGTTACGAGAGTCCAGAGAGAGCTGGAGCCGTGGAGGAGGGTGCTCGGTGGAAGCTGTAGTTATGGGAGAATGTGGCCGCTGCCAAAACTGCAGAGCTGAATGGGGACAAGGGGGAGGAACAGAGAAGGAATTCTCTGACCTCTCTCAACTCTCACCTTCCAATCTCTGCTCACTCCCTCATTTGCCCAAATTCATCAGGGGCCTGAGGCAGAGGAGCTCATCATGTGATTTCATTCTGATCAAGAAGATGTAAGAGGAAACCTGTTGTTGACATTTCTGGAAAAATTTGGCTTCTCCAATAAAAGGGGTCAGGATTGGGTGGCATTTCTCCTTACTCCTCCTTTTCTTCCTTGATCTAATGAAGACATGCTGACCAAAGGGCATCATCAATCACCCTGCAATCAATCATGAGGCAACAGGCGTGAAGGTGAAGGATGGGGGCTGGGCAGAACCATTGGAGCCTGGGTCTCGGGTGGCGTTGTTAAGCAGGCGAATCAGCTCCTGCAGGCACTGGCTTCAGACTTGTATTATACGTCTCTTCACTTTCATCTGATTCAAGTCCTACAAGATACAGCACGTTCTTTTCATAGATCTTGTTTACAGTGGGTCTGAGGAAATACGATAAAATCTATCTTCTTGAAAATGATCCCAAAGAGCTAAGGGGAAAGGATTCTCATGATTGAGAAAATAAAAATGTGGTATCTGAGTTTATACAGTCCCCGAATTCAAAAAGTGACACTTGCATCCAGTGCCGTATCTTTACTACTTTTGTCATACTTTCCTACTTGTGGTACCTGCTTGATAATCGCCTTTTTTTTCTTTTTGGACTTTCCCAACAAGTATTCATTTTTAGTGAAGCCATGATTCAGAATCCCAGGGTGCAATGTACCCAGGTCCTCCTGCACCTCCCTGGGAGAAGGGTAGAGGACAGAGGAGACAGGGTGGAGCCAGTTCAGATCTTTCCAGGAAACGTGCCTTCTGCCTTGCAGTCATCCCAGGCCGACCGACACCCAGGATATGGGGCAGAGGGACTTGTACACATGCTGGTACACATTTGCACATGGAGACATCGCCGCCTTCAGCGGTCACTGCCTTCTCACAGTGGTGGAAGTTACAGCAGCCTGCTGCCACTTCCTGGTCTGGTTCTGGTTGGGGAAGCGGCTGTCAAAAGGGGCAGTCTGGTAGTTCTTGATTGGGGTCTTGATGTCTTCTGCCATGCTGCTGACTTCTAAAGATGCCTCTGAAGCAGCTTACCATTCAATGTGTCCATAATTGTCTTTAATTAGACAGTCTGTGCTCTTGGGACCATGCCTGCCTTGCTGAGTGCAATCCTCATATGGTGCCTAACACGGAGGGTGCTCCCAGTAAACAGTTGCTGACTTAAATCAAAAGTGTCCAAAACTGTTGACTTCTTTTTCTGCTTTTCTTGACCTTTGCCTAGGTCAAGAACTTGCTATAATTAAAAAAAATATCTTCACCTGAGGATATGTTTATTGATTTGAAAGAGGGGGAGAGAGAGAAAGGTGGGGAGGGAGAGAGAGAGAGAGAGACAAAGAGATTGAGAGAGAGACACATTGATTGGTTGCCTTCCATTTGAGTTCCAACTGTGGATTGAACACGCAACCTAGGTATGTGCTGTGACCGAGGATGAAACCCCTAACCTTTTGGTGTACAGGAGGACACTCCAACCCACTGAACCACCTGGCCAGTGCAAGGACTTGCTATAACTTTATTAGATGAAAAAATTTCTCAGTCACAACTTCTGAGACAACACTTCATCTTGTAAGAGCTGGAATATCAGAGACTCTGATTTCTCTACCAGTAGTGAATATTTGAGGACATTGCTTTGACTGTGAGTGAGTGAGTACAGCAAAAAATTCTGCAGATAGTTCTGGGTCACAAGATTGAGTACCTAGAAGTTGTTATGCAGGCTGTGCTGGAATGTCCTGCTTATTTAAAGGAATTATGTGCTTATTCATTCGTTTGTCCAGCCCTGTAGACAAACACCTCTTACCCAAGCCACAAAATGAAAAGCAGATTTACTTAGGGAGGAGGGATGCAAACAGGAACACAAGCAGCATTTTGTTGGGGAAGAAGGTGGGCAGGGGAACTGTTTTGTTGTGAAAACATTTTGTTTTTGTGTGAGGTGTTATTAATAGCAGTGTTTGGTTATAAAAAAGTTAAACACCTAGAGCAAGGGGAATGCTGGTCTAAGTATGTGGGAAACTCGCAAAAATAGCTGTTTTATTTTTTCAATAAATTATCTTTGTTATGAAAACAACATAATCTAAATGCTACAATTCATGGTTTGTCAT
>VMDR010033416.1:0-11371 GCA_007922815.1 Macrotus californicus
CAAGGAAACGGGGAAGGAGGTAACTGTTAAATGAAAAATCCCAGAGGCACACTAAAGATTTTAACTCCAACTTTGAAGGTAGGCTCTATTTGAGGAATACACAAGAGCATAAGGACATTTTTTTTTAAATGAAGGAGAATCACCTAAGTGAACTCTTCAAATATTCCTTTCTCATATTAGTCCACAAAAAAGTCATCTGTAGACATTTTGCATACAATCTTCATTAAGGGTATTTTGGGAGTGTATTCACATTGAAGAATAGTCCCATCTCCTAAAGTTATTATATGGAATTGGTTTGTGCCATAAGAAGACATCAACAGAAAAAAATAGCATTTATAATAGAGACCAACTAATAGTTGAGACATACTGTTTCAAGGTTTTAAAGTCAAATTTTTGAGCAGTCAGAGAGCAGATATTTCAGTGAGGCTCAGTCGTCTTACATGTGTAGGACCTGTGTGGCCTGAACAAGGAGTCAGAGATGCAGAGATATGTGGGAGAGGACAGAATAGAAGTTTCTGTCATGAACATAGGGAGAGGAATATTTGATCATTGCTACTCTGCTTTTTAAGTCTTCAATGTCTTTTTAATTTCCTAGACATAACATATTTAACTTCCCACATTCAACTCTTTACTTCTTTAAGCACGCACCACTTCCCAAATACATGCTACACTTACACCTTAATTTAACCACTCAGATGCGTGCTGGCAGCCCCTGCAGCTTTGCACATGCTCAGTCCCATGTTTGAAAGGCTCTTTACCTCCAAGTATTTCAGGAGGACCTCTATTCATCTTTGAGAGTTTGTTAACACGTCACTGATCTGGGGAAAGGTTGTGTGACTCACTTTGGATATTTATCCTTCGTGTCACCATTATGATCGAATTCATTCTTGTTGAATAAATGAATAGATAATGGGAGAATATTTGCTTAGGTATTGCATGTTAGGGAGATGACCAAATAAACAGTAAGAAAATAGGACATTTGCAAATAGAACAGTATGATTCAGTACTGTATTTATTTTATACTGCTAAGGGTGTTCTTTGGAGGTACTATGAAAGAAATATTAGATGATAGAAGAGAAAAGAGATTAAAATAACAGTTAGGGTAATCTGTGTATTGGAGCCCATTTGCTTGCTTTTTTAAAAAAATAGCACAGAAGATATCTTATTTTCTCAAATACTTGAGTCCACTGAACTATATTTTTCTCTGCACATCTCTGTTTTAGACTGAACTACTTGAATTTCATTACTGTACAGGTTACCTATTCTGAGCTTTTTGCCTACTCATTCAAGCATATGCATCTAAGGGTCATTCTGCTAACGATCTTTGAGACGGTAGGAAAGCTAAATTGCTTTGTTTGCTAACACTGCAAAGTTGTGAGGCTCCCTGTCAAACGATGCATATGTACATAGCTTCTGTACAATAACAACGAAAATTACTGAGCTCTCACTTTGCGTAAGCACTGTGGTAGCAACTTTACATGTACTAACTTCTTTAATCTCAGGGATTTACAAAGCAAGTCGTATTTTACGTCCCTTTTGCAGATAAGGAAACGGAACCACAAGCAGTTGCCCCAGGTCACTTTGCTAATTAGGGAGCCTTTGAGAAAAACAAAGCAATAGAGATGTATTTCAGAAAGTATGACACTTTTTGTCACAAATAAACGGCACAAGTTCTTCAGTGAATTCTTCCATATTTATACATTTTACAAATAACTGATTCTATTTCTGAATTCAATCCTAATGTCTGTTGAATGATTGCCATGTATGTTATGGGGAAAAAGAATAAAAAATCAAACATCCTTTCTAAGTTTAACAGCTATGTAGATATAAATCTCTTCTCCTTCACCATAATCCTAAAACAAAATCTTGTATAGTTCAAGAAAGCAATAAACATGTTATTAATTAAATTTTAATTAATATTAATATTGAAACTATACTTTTAGCTATACTTCAAAACATATTGTGACTTTTTTTGTGTAACTAATATATATCATTTATTTATTGTTCTCTTGTACATTTTTGGGCTTAATTATTCCAAAAATTTTAAATGTTACTAGTTATATTATTTTGAACACTATGGTATATTACATATATTTGCATGTGGAGCCCTAATATGGTCCCTGGGCTTTCATTCTACGTATAAAACTGCTAGCTGGGATCTCCAGGGATCTCCCACCATTACCTAATTTTCAATTATCCAAAAAGAAAAAATCACTATCATTATCCAAGTACAGTTCACATCTCAGATCACTTTATTTTTACCACTGACACCATAATTCTCCCCAAATCCCAGCTTGAAACCTTGGAGCCATGCCTGACTTCATTCTCCACCCTCTACAGACATGAAATCACCACGCCCTTCCTCTGTTTACTTCTGTTCTCCTTTTTTTTCCCACCAGACCTTACCAGAGCAGCAGAGAGCACCATGAGAAATGCACATGGATCCTCCTGAAAAACTGCCTTGACACATCCATTCCGTCAGAAATCATGATATCTCATTCTTTAGTCTGCTTTGGGTATCAGCACTTTGGCCATTTCTTATCTCTCTAAATATCCTTGTCTATACTCTCCCCACAAGTATCCTTGTGTTCATCATCGTGTGTGTGTGTGTGTGTGTGTGTGTGCGCGCCAGTACCAGGGATCACCAGCTGTCCAGATACCAAAAAGCTTATGCTTCCAAAATCATGATGTCCAGTCTACACGCAGAGCAATCAAGTTGCCCCAAGTGTGCCGCTCACGGCAGACACCCTCTTTTCTTCCATGCCGCCCTAACTGCATCTGCAGTTGTTCACATGGTTTTGGTTTTGTTGTCTGAAGTACCCTCCCTCTCCTTTCCTGCAGTTCCTACAGCATCATTTCGTTCTCAGGACTTACCTACCTCCAGGCTGCACACTGCACAAGGCTCTCACGGAGGTGCTATCACATCTTAGCTCCTTTCCCGCTTATTAACCACGTCACTCCCTGGGCACTCTGCATATGTTGCTCTGTACTTAAATTTCTGTTTCTGCATGGATATCCTATCCCTTAGACTAGGTCACAGAGATTAAAAGAAATAAATGATTAAAATTAACTGTTTAGCTTTTTACCTTGTATTTTTATTCATAATAACTATTGTTACTGAACAAAGTGGAATTCAGTGTCCTGCCTCTGAATACAAGCATAACACAAAAATTGGTAGGGAAAGAAAAAGGTTTTTATTAAAAAGTTGCCCAATTTGGGGGATCTGGTGACTGCCCAGCTCCAAGCCAATCTCTTCTTTAAAACACAGAAAGAAGCCCGCCACCCCCAGTACCAGAGTAAATGACCATACATGCACTCCATTCTTATCTGTCCTCCTGGGGCCCAGGGATGTTACAAGAATGGGTCTCTGACTCTTCAGCTCTCTCTCCCTGGAGTGTGTGCTGTGGGGTTGGCATCACCATTGCCTTGCCACAGCTTTCTCCTTCCAGGGCCAGAGTGTGCTGCCAGGTCATTGCAGCTGGTTGTGCAAGGGGCTCTGTGGGGCCTCAGTGTCTGAGGCTGCTTGTGTCCTCGGAGCCGGTGAACATTCCCGGCCCACACATCTGTCCACTGCTTTCAGAGTGAGGAAATAGGAGTGGTCCAGCATCCGCACTGGGCTGCTACAGGCTGCTGCTACCTGTGAGGCTCAACCCAGCCACCATCCGGGTGAGCAAGGGGAAGGCAAAAAGGAGCCAAGGCGCCAAGACTCCGGGCCCTTTGTTCAAATCTTCTGCCCCCAAATCCTGCTTCTGTGAGAGCATCCACCTTGCCTGCCAGACGTAGCTGGCATCCAGCACTAGCATCAGCTTGTGCAGGGTCTCTGCTCCTCCTCCTGCTGCCATGGTCCAGGAGTGGGTAATGGGGCACAGCAACTCTGCCCTCTGGTTTGTTTACCCTCACCTGGGGATACAAAGTCACATGCCTGCTGCAGCTTCAGTCTGCTGCCTGAGGGTTTCCTAAAACTCATCCCTCACTTTGGGGAGTGTGGCCTTTTGCACCATCTCAGGGACCCCTCCCCCACTCTCCCACCTATCTGGCAAGATCTGGCCTCCCCTATCCCATTACACTCTAACAGCGTTGATTGAAAGCTTTGTTTGGGGATATGATTTCCAGTTACTACACTGGATGTTCTTTTATATTACAATTTCAGTAAAGGTACAGCATGTTAAATGCAATTTGCATTGTAAAAGTTCTCCAGATGTGTTATCTGTAGTCACTCACTAACAATGCCCCTTACTTATAATTGTTGTGTACTTTATGTGACCTCTGCATTCTGCCTTAGTATTAGTGCTTATTTTATTTTTATCCTCACCCAAGGATAAGTTTATTGATTTTAGAGAGAGAGGCAGGGAGGAAGGGAGGAAGATGTAGAGGTAGAGGGAGACAGAGAGAGAGGGAGAAAGACATTGATCACCAATCCGTTATCTATCATATGCATCCAACTGGGGATTGAACCCACAGCCCAGGTATATGCTCTGACCTGGAATGGAACCTGCAGCCTTTTGCTGTACAGGATGATGCTCCAACCAACCGAGCCACCTGACCAGGAGTGTGCTGATTTTTTCTTACCTAGATTTTAGGATTGTTTTTCTGACTCAAACTTTTTCTTCTCCAATCTATTTATTTATTAAATATTATTGAGTACACACGGTATGTCTTTCTTTATATATCTATCAAAGTTATTTTTTCCTAAAATGTAATGTTCACTCAATTTATATCATGTTTAACCTAAAAATTCTTCAATGGCTCCCAATTTTCAATAGAAAATAGTCCTTTCTGCTTTGGTATGCATTTCCCTGACTTTGACATTTCCCTTTACACATTTAATGGCCAGATCCAAACTCATATTGTGCTGACCCCTGTATGCCAGAGGCACTTGAAGACTTTTTGCTTAGCTAATTACAGTTTCTCATCTGAGCAACTCACGCTCCTGTGAAATCTTACTACACTTATGCTTCACTCCAAAGTTATTTTTGCTGAGTTGCCTTCTTTTTTGCCAAATCAATTCGCTTGCTCTTCTGTGGTAACACTTGCTGCACTCACATTTGTGCTATAGTCGTACACACATGCATGCCACTTTGCCAGTACTAAACTGTAATGCTCTTGAGTCTGTTGTGTGTAAAATGCCTTTGTATCCTCATCAAGTCTCCATCATTGTAGAGCAAAAGGCTTGCAATGTGTATATACTAATTTATTCTTTACCATTTCATAGAGGGCTCTGTTTTCCAGCTGGGATTCTGATATGGAATATCTCAATTCTGTACTCACCTAGAAAGGGAACAAAGACACCTTTTATTTGAACCGAAGAGTGTTTCCGTTAACTAGCTCAAAGTTCTTTCTCAGTCTCATGTCTTCTCTAATTTTTTAAAGCAATACAACTTGGTGGTGCTTAGTTTGCATTCTGGCTTCAGCTGACACTTGAAATAGAGTCAGCTTGTGAGAATTTTTAAAGTTGGATCTTGGGAGACTTACTATGCAATTCCATGAGAGCTTAGAGTCATCAAAGACAATTTTTAAGAGCGATAGGATTTTTCAAGTTTTAATAGGTTTGTATAAGAGGTAAAGTGTGTTTATATATGTATACATACACATACTGTGAGGCACTGGCCAAGCTCATTGGGGTAATTCCATCAGTTTTATAGAGTGCAGGTAAAAAAAATAGCTTTATTTATATACCTTAGCAGAATCATTCCACAACCCTTCAAGCCATCCCTTTGTGGTGAAATATTCCATCAATTCACTCCCACCATCCTCACTATGCCTAATTAAAGCTCCGTGTCAAGGAAAACAAAAGAAATTGAAATTATCTATAGTAGCAAGGAATTAAGATATTTTTGTATATGATGGCCAATCTGACTGGTGTCAAGCGGTATCTCATGGTGATTTTAATTTGTATCTCTCTGATGGCTAGTGATGCTGAGCATCTTTTCATATGTCTCTGTGCCCTCTGTATATCCTCCTTGGAGAAGTGTCTGTTCAAGTCTTTTGCCCATTTTTTTAATTGGGTTTTTGGTCTTCACGGAGTGGAGTCGTGTGAGTTCTTTATATATTTTGGAGATCAAACCCTTGTCCGAGTCATCATTGGCAAATATATTTTCCCATATAGTTGGTTCTCTTTTCATTTTAATGCTGTTTTCTTTTGCCATGCAGAAGCTTTTTAATTTGATGAGGTCCCATTTGTTTATTCTTTCCTTTATGACCCTTGGGCAGCAGAGAGAAAGAAGGAGATCCTACTCTTTGCAACAGCATGGATGGGACTAGAGAGCATTATGCTAAGTGAAATAAGCCAGGCGGTGAGGGACAAATATCACATGATCTCACCTTTAACTGGAACATAATCAACAAAAGAAAAAAGCAAACAAAACATAACCAGAGACAATGAAATTAAGAACAATCTAACAATGGCCAGAGGGGAAGGGGGAGGGAATAGTGGGGGGAAGGGTTTCCAGGAAACACTATAAAGGACACATGGACATAACCAAGGGGGAGGGTGGGAGCAAGGGAGTGAGGTGGGATTGGCTGGGGGGAGAGTGGTGGGGGGAAAATTCAAACTGTAAATGAACAACAATAAAGTAATTAAAAAAAGATATTTTTGTATTTCCAAAATTAATTTCTATATCCTGGAATCAATCTCGAAAAACCCCAGGGTCTTGATGTTATTTCCTTCAATTTTTTTAGTAAGTACCAACACACAATCCAGCGTACACAGTATAATGTTTAACTGGGGCACAGTTTGCTGCTGGAGTCACGGTTCAGCTTAAATACGGTGTTAGCAGGAGATATGTCCGTGGATAAGTGGAGAGCCTCACTAAACTGTCCCTCAACAGAACCTTCTCATGTCAGAGCATCAACTCATGGGCCTTGTACCGATCACGTTTCTCACACAGTCTGGTTGAGGGCTCTGTTGAATTGAACTGAAACTTAAGAAACTCAGAAGCTCCACATAAATATAGCAGAATGTCAGATTCCTATGCGCATTTATACCTGATACATTATAACTTCAAACCTGCTTTGTTAAAGAATTGCTCTGAACTTGAAATATCTTATCTCCCCAGATTTAGTCAGACTCTCCAGGTTTCAGGACACAAGACCACCCTCACTTCAAAGTAATGGATGTCCAAGGCACCCACTTCCATTCAACTTGGCTACAAAGTCAGGGTTCTAACCACAACCCTATCCTCCCCCCACACTGCCCTGGGTTCGATAATTTGCTATAATTGTCACTTGTGCTTATTAACTTATTATAAAGGGTATGATAAAGGGTATAGAAAAAAGACCACAAAGGAAAGTGCATAAAGTGAGCTCTGGAAGCACCCTGAGAACAGTAGCTCGCTTCCTCTCTGAAGTGGGGCCTGCCCCCCCCCCCCCCCGCGTCCCCCCATCCCAGCTTGCAGATGTGTTCAGTTCACCAACCTGGAATCTCTCTAAAACCTTTTATTGATGGGTTTTATGCAGCTTCCATTTTGTAGGCATGGATAATTAAATCACTGGCCATTGGTGATTCACTTTATCCCCAGTCACCCTCCTGTCCCTGGAGGTTGGGAGGGTAGGAGTGAAAGTTCTGACACTCTAATCACCTGGTTGGTTTCTCTGGCAACAGTCACTTCATTAGCATAAACTGGGGTGTGTGAAAGGAGCTTGCTATAAATAACAAAAGATGCTTTTCAGCTAACTCTTATTATTCTGGAAGTTATAGGGATTTCAGGAGCTTGTACCTGGAACAGGGGATGGAGACGTTCTCAGGTAAATCAGTGGTCCAGAAGAGCTTTAGGACAATAAAAATAATAGTGAAAGAATGAAAGAGAAAAAATGTAAGTGTTTTTGCCATGCATGATTTCAAAGTTGAGTCTACTAATGATTGATAACTTGCCCCAGTTTTGTGAATGTTATAGAATCCCCAATTTTATTTTTTAGTGTTCATCACCAGTCAATATTTTTTAAGCATTTTTTCCTAAACAACTTTAGTAGTTTTTATGAACTATCTATTGTTTTCTCTACCTTGCTGGTATTTTTATGTTATTTTTTATAATGTTAATTTCTATAGGGAGGAAGCAAGAGATTCATAGATAAGTTTTAACATAGGTAGACTTGTTAATAATATTCACTAAATGATACTGCCATTAACTAGAGATGTTGGGGAGGACAAGAAGAAGGAAGGGGGAAGGGATGCATATGGATGTCCCTTTATGTGGGCAAGGGAAGACATAGAGAAGGAGGTGAAAGAACACTATTACCAAAGACTTGCTAATAAAGAGACAGATTCTTAGATACCATGAGCATGGAGTAACTCTTCAGAATACAGATTAAGAATGAGCAGAGCTCTGAAATATTGTTTTCATGTCACTTCAAAGTTACATTTTGCTTGATGTTTATTGTCAAGTGCTGTAAAAGGATATCTTAGGACCAAGATGAAAAAAGGATTTCATCTGTCCCTCTCAAGTAGTTCCTTACTTTTCTCTTGTTTTTATGTGTATAATTTCTCCACTCCTGGTTGAGATGTTCTACTTTTTAGTGATTATTTCATCCTCAAAACTCTTGCATGCATAATTGAATTAACATGTTCAAAGTCAAGGAAGATATTTAAAACCAATTGCCTCGGAGGTAGCTAAAGCATCAGCTGAATTCTCTGCCTTTCAGCTTCCTCTTTATTTTTAACCACTGGGGAAAATTCTTGATTTCTTAAAAGCTAAACTATACATTTAAAAATATGTTATATATTATCCACAGCTTCTCGGTATTTTGAAGAAGGATGATATTACTGATATCTGTCATATTACTAGAATTAAAAATCTTAGTCTCTTGCTTCTAATTTTAGAAGCATTTCTTCTTTACTGGTATCCTGTGAATTCTCCTATCTCCCCACTCTTCCTGAATTTAATTTTACCATGAAGACATCCCGTCAGAATTGAGATGAGTAGGAAATGTAGAAGAGGAAGAACTACCCTGAACTCCCGAATCTCGAGTCTCTTGTGTTGGTGTCTGTGGGATGTGCAGTTCCATTTCTGGTTGGACTGCCCGTTCTCCTAGGTTCCCCTCGCTCTCAGCTCCAAGCTGCGGAGTCCTCAGACTCTTTCTGCTGCGTTTGCAATGTGCCGCCTTACCATGAGGAGGCAGATAGGTTAAATTGCCTTTCCAGGAAGTATAATTTTTTTTCTTGGATTCTGAGCTGAAACTAAAGTATTTCATTTGAGCAGTACTGTAACATTTTCTCTCTTTCTTTCTTTTTAGAAAATTTCATTTTATTGTGTTTTTTCCATGACCATTTAGTCCATTTATAGTCCCCCCTCTCCCCAGCAATCAGCACACTGCTGTCCATGTCCTTGAGTCCTTTTTCCTTTTTTGCTCAATCTCTCCACCCCCTGACCTCCCCCTCACTAGCTGTCATCTGCTCTCTATCTATGAGACATTTTCTGAATAACAGCACTAATGTCCCAATTTTCCTGCCTCCTTTCTGCCTCAGTAAATATTCCCTCTTTCCATTCTAGATAATAGTAAATTTGACCAATGCTACCATCAAAAATACATACACAATCACACAGCATCGTCAATTTCTGGGTTTGCTATAATTTAGCAAGAATTCTAGTTTTCAAGTGTTGAGAGAAATGTTTTAATCCAAAAAAAATTGTGTGATAGGCTCAGTAATGGCCCCCAAATATATCCATACCCTAATCCCTGGATCCTGTGAATGTACATCATCTTCTATGGTAAAAGTCAGAATTTTGCAGATGTGATCAAATTAAAGATGTGGAGATGAAGAGATTATCCTGAAGATCGCGATGTAATCATAAGGGTCTTTAGTAGCAGAAGGCGGTAGAAATACAGCCAGAGGGAAGGCAATGTGATGACACAGGGAGCAGAGTTTGGAGTGATGTGGCCACAAGGCAAGGAACACCAATACCATCTGGAAGCCAGAAGAAGCAAGAGATTCTCCCCTGGAGCCTCCAGAAAAAACCAGCCCTGCTAATGCCTTGACTTCATCCCCATAATCTTCATTTCAGACTTCCGAAAGCTGAACTGTAAGATTAAGGATTTGTGTTGTTTAAGGCACCAAGTTTGTGGTAAGATAATTATAACTAAAGCCCACTAATTCAACGAGCATTTGAGATATACAGAAGAACATCGTCTCCAATAATAATAATAAACATTGACAAGGCCGCAGTAGTAACAGCAGTAGTTGTTGTAGCTCCTATTTAACTAAGATTCCATTATCTGCAAGAAATTATTCTGAATGACTTATTTACTTTATTTTATTTAGTTTTTATAATAGCATTGTAAGGAGTGTATTGCTCCCCAGTTTACAGGGACAAAACCACGGAAAACAATTTCCCCACTGAATGAGTGGCAGAATCAGAATTTGAACACAAGACTGTGGGAAATCAATGAAAAAACTTACATTGTATAAGCTAAACACGAGAAGAATTTAAACATCTCTGAAAGAAATAAAGAAATGCTGGAAACATGCAATAGGCAGTCTTATAGGTTGAACAGTAACTCTCAAAAAAAAAAAAATAAGTCCAAGCCCTAAACCCAAATCCTTCAGATTGCAATCTTATTTAGAGATAGAACTTTACAAAGTTCATTGATTTAATATCAGGTTGTTAGGGTGGGTTCTAATTCAATGTGACTTGTGTTCTTATCAAAAGGGTACATTTAGTTGCAGAGACAGACCTGAACATAGGGAGGAGCACCATGGGAAGAAGAAGGCAGAGATTGGGATGCTGTTTTACAAGCCAAGGTACACAGGATTGCCAGCGAATCACCAGGCACCAGAGCAGGGGCGTGGGACAGATCCTTCCTCACAACCCTCAGAAGGAAACAACCCTGCCGACACCCCGAACTTGGACTTCGGGCCTCCAGAACTGGGGGACAATAAATCTCTGTCATCTAAGCCACTCAGTTGGTGGTATTTTGAATGGCAGCGCTAGCAGACTGATACAAGCACCAGTGATGATGGTGACAAAGGCGGTACCAACAGCAACTACAGTGCTTTTAAAAATCAGTGCTCATCCATTGTAGTCATCAAGTTTAAAGGACATAGTTCTTACAAATCTTTATATGTATAAAATAGCACATTTTAACACTCCCCTTAAGAGATTATTTGCATAAAATTTGATCACATTTTCAATTTGGTTAAAGAACTACAAACATTATAAACAAGATTAATAAATATAATATATTCTATTTCTTTTTTTATTACTTTATTGTTGTTCAATTACAGTTTGAATTTTCCCCCCACCACCTCAGCCAATCCCACCCCCCTCCCCCGCTCCCACCCTCCCCCTTGGTTATGTCCATGTGTCCTTTATAGTGTTTCCTGGAAACCCTTCCCCCCACTATTCCCTCCCCCTTCCCCTCTGGCCATTGTTAGATT
>VMDR010033417.1:0-11372 GCA_007922815.1 Macrotus californicus
TCACTTCCATTCCAAGTGAGTTTCTACTCTACTGTTCCATGTGAGTACATGAAATCAAGTGGTAAGTAGAATTTATGAATCCAGTTCTGGGATGAAACCAGGAAATGCATACACTTTCGTAAGGAATAAACAAAGAATCCATGATGTAGTTTCTAAAAGTAGTGCAATCAAAAGAAAAAGGAGCAGGGCAGAATGGAGAACTTTGTGGTGTGTTTCCCTGAGCAGGCTGCCCATATTCATGGAATGCTGGTCATTTAGGAGAAAGTGTGCTTCAGTTAAGAGGTTACTGTGAAGTATTTACTGTCCCCAGTAAAAGTAACAAGCTAACTAGATTAAATTGCATTTATATGCATTTATAACAAGTATGGCTTAGGGGAAATGAGAGACACTTTTCATTTGGAGATATAAATTTTGTTGATATAGAAGAAACACTGTAGTCTTTTCAGCCTACAGGGCAAAGTCCAAAGGGAGATGGGTCCAGAATAAAAAGGAAAACAAACAAAGGGGTGTGTGAGGGTGTGTGTATAAGTGTGAGTGGGTATTCATAAAAGGGAAAGCAGGAAAAAATTGGAGAAAATATTGGTGTGACAATTAAAAGAAAAAAGGCAAAGGGAAAGAAAGCTAGATATGAACAATTTCAACATAAAAAAAAGAAACAAATGGGCGGGGAAGTAAACTTGTTAGAGGTTCCACAGAGGAAAGAAGGGGGGGAAATTATCAAAAGAAAGGTTACAAAAACAAGCTACCTAACATCACTTCTGCCCTATATTGCAAGTTTCCTAACTGAT
Source organism: Macrotus californicus (assembly GCA_007922815.1). Taxonomy (NCBI): domain Eukaryota; kingdom Metazoa; phylum Chordata; class Mammalia; order Chiroptera; family Phyllostomidae; genus Macrotus; species Macrotus californicus. The sequence goes on from VMDR010033417.1 coordinate 789, forward strand.
CTCACTGATCTTTTGTTCCTCTCTAAAGCTTTGTCTATGTGGTAGTCAGTGATCTTTTTTGAAACAAATCTGATAATGGTACCTCCAGTCTCATCTCATACCACTCTCCTTGCTAGCACCACACTGTCCTCCATTTAGTTCCCTAAACATGCCGTGCTCACTTTATTTTATTCCCTCTACTTGGAAAGTACCATCTCCCCACCTTTTCTTCTTTTATTCACCCTTCAAACTCTTGTGATTAGATCAAATTCTCAGTATTATCAATGATCCCCTTTGGCTGCATTTAACAGTTATAATTTTACATTTACAAGTGTGATTATTTGATCACTGACTTTCCCCACTGGACTAAAACTCCATGAAGAAACCATCTACCCCTGGTCATCACTGTGCCTCTCAGCACTGTAACTACAACATTACAGTTGCTCAATAAGTATCTGTTGAATGAGTGAACAAAAAGAAGCTCGCCAAACTATCACAAGTGAAAGGGGGGTGGGTATAAGACAATGTTAAATGAATAGAAGAGAAACAAACAAGTCAAATAAAAGAAAAAAAATTAATACAAGCTGTGGCCTAATTAAATTCACACAATTTTAGTGTGATATTTTATAAACAAAATAAAGTACAAAGGCAGCCTGTAAGCCTCCTTTTCCCTGATAAATCCAGAAAAGGAATTGGTTGGTAAGATCATATACTTAGTGGTTATAAGAATGTAAAAAAGCCATAGCTGGTGTGGCTCAGTGGATTAAGCCCCAGCCTGAAAACCAAAGGGTTGCTGGTTTGATTCCCAGTCAGAGCACATGCCTGGGTTGCAGGCCAGGTTCCCCAGTTGGGGGTGTACAAGAGGCAACCACACATTGATGTTTCTCTCTTTCTCCCTCCCTTAACTGCTCTCTAAAAATAAGTAAGTAAAATCTTTTTTAAAAATGTAAAACATAATTTAAAACAAAGGTACCTCAAACTCAATGTGACCAAAGCAGAATTATTTAACTTACTTCTGTTGCTCTACTGCTTACTCCATTTCAGAAAAGGAGATTACCCTCCAACATCTCAAATAAAGACCCTGGGAGTCATCTTTGATTCCTCCTTTACTGATCCTCAATTTTACAATTCATTACAATCCTATTAGCTCTACATCCAAATATATCTTGAATCTATCCACTTCTCTTCTCTAATCTCCAATGCTACTCCTATCTCAACACTGTATTTTTAACTACTATAATATTCTCATGTTCCTGCTTGCTCTTCTCTAGTTCATTCCACACTGAGCAGTGATTTTTTTAAAGCTAAAGTGATTAAACATACCCCTTTGCCCAAACTCTTCAATGACTTCCCACTTCTCAAAATTAAATAAAAATTCATGACCTTATATGATAGATCTGCTGCTTCTCTTTCACATCACCCTCTCCTTTGCTTGCTATATTTCACCCATAATGACCTTTTTAACAAATGGAATCATATATTATCATCTCAGAACTTTACATGCATCATCCTCTCTGAAGTGTCCCATAGTTAAGGTGTTACCTTAACTCAGGTGTCACCTCCTCAGGAAGGCCTTTCCTGACTTTAAACCCATGTAAAATGGCTTTGCCATTCTTTCATTCTTCTGTATGTATATTTCTTCCACAGCTTTAATCACATGACTGCCATCTTTTTTAATTAACAACAAATATGTTCCAGATGCAAGAAATATGATGGTGAAAAGACAAAGTTCATTGCTTTCATGCAGCTTATTTTTTGTAGGACTGAAGAACATGAAAATATAAATTTATCATGTGATAAATTCTATATGAAAAATAAAACAGTTGAAGGGGAATACCATGTGTTTGTATGTGTATGTGACAGTGTGACACTTTAAGTAGGTTGTCAGGTCTGAGCAGACCTGAATAAAGAAGGGAACTATGTGAAAACTTCAGGTGAGATTATTCTAGATGGATTGATTTTTAGCTAATTAAGAGTCCTTTCCACTAAAATAAATGTAAGTTCTATGAAGGCAAGGGCCTTAATTATCTTATGCACTGCTGTAGTCACCTTGGTACAGTGTCTAAGGAGGCTGCTATAAATATTTCATGAGTGAATGAAAACGTGTATGTTTTTCAAGAAGTCTACTGGAACTTAAGGAAAGTATAGTATGTAGATATTTGGCCTATGAAGAAATATTTGAACATGTTTAAACATGGTAATACAAAATGCATGGCAAGTTACAGTGGAGCATTTTCTTATTACATGTGAAGAACTAAAAGAATTAAACTTAGCTATTGCATTTATTTTTTAAACATCAATACAATATGTGAAAATCATATGAGAAACTGAAATCGTTGCATTCCCTTATGCTCATATTCTAAACGAGTTACCATTTGCTTTCTTTACAAGAATGCTGAAGGAGACATGAAGAAACTCAAACTCATCACACATGGACATTCGCAGATGCTTAAGTTAGAATAAACTAAAAGTAACAGCTTGAAATCACATCAGACCTGTATCTGTTAGCTTTATTTGTACTCTTTTCTATCCTATGATCATCTAGTCAAAACTTAAACTGAATCAGAAGTCTATGGAGAGGACCCAGCCTGGTAGCTCAGTTGGTTAGAGCATTGCCCAGATATGCTGAGGTTATGGGGTTCCAGTCCAGGTCAAGGCACATACAAGAATCAACCAATGAATGTATAAATACGTGGAACAACAAATTGCTCTCTTTCTCTGTCAAGCTTTTTTTTTAAAGCATATGGAAGCCCGAATCTTACCATAGTACAAAAGCACAATCATCTGCGTACGGAATATAATAAGTATCAGTAAGCCATCTTTTTGAGGTTTTAATACCAAAACAAAAAATGATGCACATAGCACCACCTGTAACACAAGCTGTACCCTCTCAGCCTCTAACAGGCACCTATTCTGCCCATATTAGAACAGAGGTAAAACGGAGGTAATGTTAAATGCTCCCAGAAAAACTTACAAGCTTTCCACATCTTCTTACCAGGAATCTCATAAAATTCACATCACTTTTAGACAAAGGCTGGCTTGCATAGCAAGGTAAGATTCCTTTTGCTTTGATACATACTCATGGAAGAAGAATTAAGTAAATTAAGATTTCTTTTCCCACCCACATCCATTAGTCCCTATTCTTTCATTAGACTGTTAGGTATCTACTGTGTTTCAGGCACTGTTCCAGGTCTTGTTAATAAAGCCACAAACAAGGCATAACCCATTCCTCAACACACTCTTTAAGAACCTGTTACCACAGTTAAATGGTACTTTCTTAACTTAGAAATGTTTCTAATTCGTTATTTCTTAAAAAGTATCACTTATACTGCATATGAAAATCATCCTGTCAATTACTTAACTTTTTAACAATTACTGCACAAGCAGATACACCCATGTCCTAAATGTTGTGTGTGTGTCTACCCCCAATCACCAGTGTGAAATTGAACCCACAGTCAACTAAGCAAAGTGAACATTAAAGTTCTTTGTCCTCTACAATGAATTTAGCTCTATTTGGGGGGTCTTTATATACTACATGGGCAAAGAGTCAATATTGTTACCCATTACCACCATTCCCAACAATAATCAAGTCACAGTTTTCCTTAAGACTAGCTATGTTTAACTTGCCCTCACAAGTGAACAAAAATGCAACCATCCAAACTTTGTCTATTAGCTTTGGTGACTGTCCCAGAATTGAGTTTGTTAACTGCATTCTCTTTTTTCCTGATAAATTATTTTATACACTATGCTTAGCAAAACACATTCTGCAAGAGTACCAGACAAGGCCAGGCCTAGCGTGAACGATGGCTGCAAAAGGAAGCCTGCAGCTTTGCGCAAGAGGAGGACCAGGGGGTGTAGAACTGACTCAGCACGGCCACCTCTCCCACCCCGCTTAGACGGGCCCCCAATGTCACCCAACTGGAGTAATCTGAAACTTCCCACGAACACCCGACGAGGCCTCGATGCAACTGCTCTCCTCCTTAGGCCACAACCAAGAAAAACCCAGAAATATCAGGTCCACGCGTGCACGCCCACAGGACGCCCCCCACGCCGGCTGGCATCCCCATCCAGGCGTTCCCTCTCGCCGGCCCGGTCCCGACCGAGGCGCTCGCAGCCGCGGACTCGAACCCAGCGCTCTCACAGCACGTTCCCGCCCCGCCATAGCCCCGGCAGCCCCCGCCCCCCAGCGCCTCCACCGCCCCCGAACCTACTCGGTGCTAACAACCGAATATCCGGGTATCGGGCGGGGGGGGGCACATTCCCCTGTGTTTCCCTCCGCACCCCGGCGAGGGCAGATATAGAAGTACCTTCCAGAAAAGTAATTTCCCCTGTGCTGCCGCCGCTCTTGCCAGCCGCCATCTTCCTCCTCCCACGCCGCCTCCTCCTTAATCCATGGCCCACACAGCCGCCGCGCTCGCCGGGATGAGGGGCCGGGCCGCAGAAGAATAACCGCCTCAGGGTTGCGGGCCTAGGACTCAGCCGACAGGCGGGCGGCGCTCCCAAGTCCAGACAGGCCTACACAAAGAAGGCCGGGCGCCCCAGGCCTACTGGCGCCGGGATTCTCCTCAGGCCCCTCCGGGGCAATGAGAGCGGCGGCGGCGGCGGCGGCGCTTTCCAGGCCCGGTTCCTCTCGGCCCACGACTCCCCATCCACCGCCCACCCAGGCCGCCTGAGAAACTTCCCCCAGCCACAGGCCCGCAGGAAGAGAGGTTAGAGGCGGGCGCGCACACACACGCCTCCCTTCGTCCCTGGCCGTAAAAATGGCCGCACCCGCCGCGCTGGGGCCTCTACTGTCAGGCTTCCTCCGGCCCCTGGCTCTTTCTGCAGCCGCCGCGCCGCTACGGCTGTCCGCCCACCCCGCCCAGGGGCGAATGCATCAGCGGAGGCCTTTGCGACTGTCCATGTGGACAGGGGTGGGTCTCTGCCACCGCCTCGCGTCCGTCGCCACAGCAGCTCCAGCCGCCGCCGCTCCTCCCCCACGGTGCTGCCGGCTCCCGCCCCCGCCCCGACGCCGCTTTCCCCCAGGAACCCGGGCTCCGCTCGCGCGCGCGGACCGGACTGCGGGCACCCGGATCACCGACTGGTGGGGCCCAGGGCCCCGGCTCCCGGGAGGACTGGCCCTCCGCGGCGCCGGCTCGGCCTAGCCCAGGTTCGCCCCAAGTGCCCCGCGCCGAGGCCCGGGGGCAGACCCAGGGCGTGAGCGCTCCCCTCCCGTCCAGGCCGGCGGCGAAATGGGGGTCCTGTGGCACCAGGGCGACCTTCGACAAAATGTCAGAAGTGCATTTGTCTGAGGAGGCCTTCGGGTTTAAACCGTAACCAACTAGAGGAAACGTGGAGTGAGGCAGTGCGGTCAGCAATTTAGAAAGTGATGTGTGGTCTGCATTCATTTTTAAAGAAGTTTTCAAAAAATAATTTATCGGGGAAGATTCTATGTATGCTTCACGTGACAGTGTAAAAAAAAAAAAAGGAAGACCTGTCATTTATGTCCTAGAGACTCAAAAACTACTTCACAAGTCAGGCCTATAATTAATTGTAAGTGACTATGTCATGTTCGTTTTTCTTTTCTTTTCCTTTTTTTATCATTATAAAAATAAGACATGTTCAATAATGAAAATTTGGAAAACACAGAAAAGTTCAAAGGAGTAATGCATAGTCCCATCCCCAAAACTGAACTCCTTTAGGTGTGTAGTCTTCTAATTGAATATTTTCCTTAAATCTCTCCCTATTCATCTTTTTTAAAAAAAATTAGGCTATATATCAGTGAGAATTAAAATGATGCCGAAAAATGTGATTAGGTGCCGTCTTTGGGGGAATGAACTGTTCTAACTAGCCTAAGTGTCCTGTTAACCAAGGTATAAAGCAGAAAATCTTTCTTCTAAAATCTTGTCCTAAAATGAAATAATAATCTTTCCTGATTTAGTAAAATAACATAATAAATATAGTTCATTGTAATTTGTTATTTTGTTGCTGGAGGGTATGGGATGACCCATTTGTATGCCTGTCATCAGCTCTGTGACATAGTCTGTGCCGATGACAGTATAATACTGAAGTGTGTAGGTGGTGACTGGACTCATTGGTAAAGACCTCAACATTTAGTTTCAAAAAGTAATCACTGATTTTAGAATACGTGCACACTGGCTTTGAAAATGGAAGAAGATGCCAGGAGGCAAGGAATGTGGAAAAGGCAAGGAAACTTATACTTTCCTAGAGCTTTCAAAAAGCAAAGAAGACACCTTAAACTAGCCCAAAGAGACAGATGTTGGACTTCGGACCTTTCAGAACTGTAGCATAGTTTTGTTAGGTTGCTAAGTTAGTACTTTGGTACAGTAACCACAGACAACTTAAACCCATGGACTGGGAAACAAGGTGAAATTGTATAAAAGATGTCTTTTAAGCAAGTAAATTAGTGTCTTTCAGACAAAGTCATTGTTTTATTTTTGTGTTACTAATTTCACCTAATCTCTGTGGAACTCCATAATTCCAGTTTTTAAAGAGAAGTACGGATTAAACCAATGGTCCTCAACCTTTAGCATGCAACTGAATCACCTGTAATGGCTTGTTAAAACATTTAAAAGTGCAATCCTGGGGCAGTCTGAAACTGAAATCAGTTTAGGTATTAGGTCTCGGTGGGCTTACCACAAGTGACTCCATTCTGGGCCACTCGTTGTTCATTCGACCTGACGCAAACGCACATCGCCCTGGAAAGAGTAGCAGCCAGAATAACTTGCAGAATCTGCTGTTGTCTTCTGAAATTTGCTTTTAGTCATGGTCTACCTATAGGCTGCTTCTAAGTGCAGTGTTTAAAAGAACATTATTGATAACTTTTCAAAAAAATATGTATATTAAAACTGGGTTGCTGTTTTATTAATAACTCTTAAGCTCTATCAGAATAAAATGAATATGTTTGCTGAAGCAGTTTTATATATAATTTATTTTATTTTTAAAATTTTTTATTTATTGATTTTACAGAGAGAGGAAAGGAAAGAGAAATATCGATTCGTTGTTCCACTCAGTTATGCATTTTGCTTTTTGAAATGCCCTCGCTGGGGATCAAATCTTCAACCTTGATGCATCAGGATGATGCTCTAACCAACTGAGCCATGGTACAGGGCCTATACAGTATTTTAAATCTGGCTAAAATAAAGGAAACCACTGTGATATAAAGGAAAAATTTGTAGCCACATACAGAGAGGAAGTTTGTTATTATGTATCCGTTACCATCTCAAGTCTTCCTTCTGGCCTCAAAACAGGTCAAATTGTTTCACTATTGTAGTCTTCAAAGCCAAGCCTTAGGTTCACCCCTGGACTGCTGATCCTTTTTAGGGTATCTTTCCTAGGTTTCTACCACAAAGTTACTTGGGGCAAGACCTTTTCTGGACCCCTCAGAAGATTACATTACATGGTTTCTGAGGAGTGTGGGTTCTAGAATTCTGTGATTGTGAATTTTCCTTGGGAAAGATTATTTTAAGTATGTTGAATTCATTTGTTTATTCATTCAGGAAACAAGTATGAATCTACTGGAGCAAGAGTCTAGACATGCAAAATGCATTGCAGATAGAGGGTAAATCATGTTCAAAAGCTCTAAAGTAAAAAAAAAAAAAAGATGCAGCATTTGAGGAACTGAAAGAAATACAAAGTGGTTGGAGCTTAATTAAGGCAAAAATGCTGCAAGACGATGCTAATAAAGTAGGTAGGGGAGGGCCCTGATACACCAAGCTTGCAGTTTTGATCCTGGTCAGGGCACATACAAGAAGCAACCAAGGAATGCATAAATAAGTGGAATTACAAACCTAACTTTCTCACAATATCTCTCCTTTCTCTCTCTCTCTGCCTCTCTCTCTCTCTCTCTTACTCTCATTCCTCCATCCCTTCCTCTCTCTAGAGAAAATCAAATAAAAATTTTAAATAAATATATAATTGTATTGCTAAGAAGTGACAGTAGCCAAGGCTAGGTTGGGGTTATTGGAATTGAAAAAAAATGAATAGATTCAAAATTTATTCAGAAAGTTTTAATTTAAAAAGAGAACCAAGAGCAATTCCTAGTTTTCTGGTTAGTGAAATAGTGTCGAAACTATTCATTGAGCAAAGAGTCCAAGGAGAGAAGTAGTTTTGGGAAGGATTTCATGCTCGTCCTGTTCGTTGTCTCAGTCCTGTTTTCCTTTGAATTCTGCTTGCATGGGTTGATTGTGTAGTCTTAAAACCATTAGTCCTTCGATCATCACCAGTGATCATCCTTTCTTACAGGACCCAGACTGCACAGAAAACTGAGGATTCTTAATATGGGGACTTCTGAATACATGTTTCTGGTGCAATTTAAATAGGCTACAGCTATGCTGGTGTGTTGCCTGCTCTCAAATGTATGGTATGGTCAAAACATCCTAAAAATGATAAAGAGTAGAATCAGCACTTTCTTTTGCAAAAAAGACTAATTCTAGTGGACTGAGGACAGTGGGAATCATGAAGGTGCTGGGGTATGGAACTCAGAATATGTGAGGGGATTGACTTAAAGAAGGATGGACTCTCCCCTATTTTAACAGTAAGAAATAACAAATAGAATGGGTGAGGACAGATGCAGGTAGTTTTGATAAATAAAGGGGATATTTTTCTTGTGTGCTGTATTTCTCTTTGAAGTAAGAAACAAGGAATTCTGCTAAAAATGATAGTAAAAGGGTTGGAGAAGTTTGATACAGTTGTGGTGGACAGCTGGAGAGCATGTTGATTTGATAACCTGGTAGAAAGGCTGGTAATACAAAAGTTCCCTGAAAGGAGGCAGTCATGAGGTTATAGTGGAACCAAATTTCTCTCTTGGGTGACTTTCTTCAGGGATGCTCACCCTCCTATGACCCAACAGGCAAGGTGGGTAACAGGGTTTTCTCAGGATGAATGTTTTAGGAGAGGGGAGCAGGAACAAGGCAGAAAAGCAAGGGAGTGAAGCATATAATTAAGAAAGAATAAATGAAATAATGTATCATGAAATCTAAACTAGATGGGGAGAGAACTAAAGATAGAAAATAGAGGAGTCAACATTAGGGATTATAATGAGATGAAAATAGTCATAGTGGGTGTGGTTGGAGATGAGATGTTTGAATTACTGAGTCTGCAAGAGAAGTAAGTCCAGGGTTCAACCTTGGGATCAGAGTAAGGGAAAAGATAGTAAAATTTGGGTTGTCCCCTGCTTTGTCTTTTCCATATTTTCCTTAATAAAATAATTAGAAAAAATAAAGTTGCTTATTGTATCCGCTGTAATTACCCATCCATTCAAATTTCAATACTTAACTTTTCTCCATTATATTTACCTTTTTATCAAAGAATTGTGTTTAATATAACTAAAAGATAGCTGATATCTGAATGGAATTTGCCAAATTTAAACAATAAAGACATGCTAGACTTTTAATAAAATTAAACATATATCTCAGAGAACTGATTTTGTAATTAGTCATATTTCTAAATGTCAAGGACATTTTCAATGACATCTCTGAGCTTAAAAATGTATGTATAAAGAAGGGCTACTGAATATTTGTAAATATACTAAATATATATTTGATGTACAAAGTTTGTCTGGAAAAAATCATCCAGCCATTGTTAATATAACAAGAATGGTTTGTGCAACATTGGTATAACTTGGCAGCCAAGGAGAGTGAACTGGAATGTGCACGTGTGAACAATGATGACTTCACTGTCCTAGTCAGTGTGGGTGGTAGACACTGTTGAGTGAGCATGTGCACTGTGTGGTCATCACATTCAAAATGACTGAGTGAGTAGAGCAATGAAACTGCATCAAATTTTTGCGTTAAGCTTGAATATTTCTCTGCAGATGATTCAGAAGGCTGCAGCTATGGACAACTGGTGATTGGCAGCTTCATCACAATAATGTGCCCACTCATATATCACATCTCATGCAGTTTTTTTGGTGAAACATCAAGCCACCCAGGTGACTTAACCCCCTTACAACCCAGATTTAGTGCCCTGCAACTTCTGGCTTTTCCCAAAATTAAAATCACCCTTGAAAGGGAAGAGATTTCAGACTGTCCATGAGATTCAGGAAAATATGATGGGGCAACTGATTGTCACCAGGAGAACTGTGTGAGGTCTCAAGGTGCCTACTTTGAAAGGGACTGAGGTGTCACTATCCTCTGTATAATGTTTCTTGTATCTTGTATCTTCTTCAGTAAATGTCTCTATTTTTCACAGTACATGGTTGGGTACTTTTTGGACATCTAAGTTTTAGGTACATGTCCTCAAGTCAAAGTTTTCTAGGCCTGAATCCTGCTTAAAAAGATATATGATGCTATCAATTCTTAATTGATCATATTCATATGAACAAACAGTGATTTCTGAAAATATCTTTAATCTTATACCTGAGTATGAAAAATGATAATTTCACTTGTAATTGCAAACTCATAAAATAATAATTGAACTGGAAAGAAATTCAAAGATTGTTTAAGCTAATGTTTTTCATAGTGTGGTCTCATGATCAGCAAGCAGCTTTTGGATCAACTGGGAATTTGTTAAAAATGCAAATTCTCAGGCCCACACCTGGCCCACTAAATCAGAAACTCTAGGAGTGGGATAAAGCAATCTCAATCAATCTGGAATTTCCTGGTC
>VMDR010033418.1:0-11375 GCA_007922815.1 Macrotus californicus
GAAGGAGCTCCTACCCCTTGCAACAGCATAGATGGAACTGGAGAGCAATATGCTAAGTGAAATAGCCAGGCGGTGAAAGACAGATACCATATGATCTCACCTTTAACAGGAATCTAATCAACAAAACGAACAGGCAAACAAAATATAACCATAACCAAAGACACTGAAATTGAGAACAGGCTGACAGTGACCAGAGGGGAGGGTGAAAGTGACCAGATAGGAAAAAAGGGTGAAAGGTTTGCAGGAACAATTATAAGGGACACATAGACAATAACAAGGCGGGTGGAAACAGGGGAGGGAGGCGGGGGGAGGAGTGGGGGAAAAAGACAGAAAACTGTACTTGAACAACAATTTTTAAAATGTTAAAAAATTTCATGAATCTCTTTTTTTCTTAAAAAATATTTCAATTACAATTCACATACAATATTATATTAGTTTCAGGTGTACAATGTAGTGATTAGTCATTTATATAACTTACAAAGACATCCCCAGTAAGTCTAGTACCCACCTGACAGCATACATAGTTATTACAATATTATTTTTTAAGTATATTTTGATTATGCTATTATGGTTGTCCCATTCTTTTCTTTCTCCTCTTTATGCCCTTCCATCCAGTACCCCCATTCTCTCCAGTATTCCCCCCTCTTAATTCATAGTTCATGTCCATGGGTTGTACATATAAATTCTTTGGCTTCTTCATTACCTATACTATTCTTACCCTCCCCCTGTCTATTTTGTACCTACCATTTATGCTTCTTATTCCCTGTACCTTTTCCCTCATTCTCTCCCCATCCCCTCCCCACTGATAACCTTCCATGTGATCTCAATTTCTCTAATTCTGTTCCTGATCTAGTTGTTTGCTTAGTTTTTGTTTTTTAAGATGTTATTTATTTTTAGAGAGAGGATGGGAGGGAGAAAGAAAGAGGGGGAGAGAAAGATCAGATTCTCTCACGCCTCAACTGGGGACCTGGCCTGCAACCCAGGCATGTGCCCTGACTGGGAATCGAACCTGCAACTTTTCAGTTCTCAGGCTGGCACTCAATCCACTCAACCACACCAGCCAGGCCATGTTTTTGGTTTTTGCTTTTGTTTTTTTAAGTTCAGTTTTTGATAGTTGTGAGTTTGATGTCATTTTACTGTTTATATTTTTTATCATCTTTTTCTTAGATTAGTCCCTTTAACAATTCATATAATAAGGGCTTGGTGATGATGAACTCCTTTAACTTGACCTTATCTGGGAAGCACTTTATCTTCCCTTCCATTCTAAATGATAGCTTTGCTGGAGAGTCATCTTGGATGGAGGTCCTTGCCTTTCATGACTTGGAATACTTCTTTCCAGCCCCTTCTTGCCTGCAAGGTTTCTTTTGAGAAATCAGCTGACAGTCTAATGGGAACACCTTTGTAGGTAACTGTCTCCTTTTCTCTTGCTGCTTTTAAGATTCTCCCCTTATCTTTAATCTTGGGTAATGTACTTATGATGTGCCTTGGTGTGTTCCTCCTTGGGTCCAACTTCTTTGGGACTCTCTGAGCTTCCTGGACGTGTATGTCTACTTCCTTCACTTGACTAGGGAAGTTTTCTTTCATTATTTTTTCAAATAAGTTTTCCATTTCTTGCTCTTCCTCTTCTCCTTCTGGCACCCCTATGATTCGAATGCGGGAACATTTAAAGTTGTCCCGGAGGTTCCTAAGCCTCTCCTCATTTTTTTGAATTCTTGTTTCTTCATTATGTTCCTATTCAGTGTTTATTTCTTCCTTTTGTTCCAAATTGTTGATTTGAGTCCTGGTTTCCTTCTCTTCACTGTTAGTTCCCTGTACATTTTTCTTTATTTTACTTTGTATAGCCTTTTCTTCTTCCTTTATTTTGCAACCATACTCAGTCATTTCTCTGAACAGCCAGATTACCAGTGTTTTGAACTCTGCATTTGATAGATTGGCCATCCCCTCATCGATTAGTTCTTTTTCTGGAGTTTTGATCTGTTCTTTAATTTGATCCATATTTCTTTGTCTCAGCACACCTGTTACATTGTAAGGGGCAGAGACCTCATTGAGTTGTGGTGCTGTATGTGGGGGAGAGGTCAGACAGAGGGAACACTGCCACTCACTTGGCTCTTGCCTGGCTTTCAAGAAATTGGCAGTTTCTCCTGCCACCACAACCCCCAGAGATTTTTATAGCCAGAGGTTCTGAGGCCTTATCTTGCCTGCACTGGGATCTTGGGTTATGGGGTCTATCTCACTCCCCAGTTGTTCCTCCCAGTTTATCTGCACACAAATGTGGGACCGCCTAGTTAGTCTGCCAGCTGCCAGAGCCACCACCTTGCCCGTCCTCTCTGACTGTCTGCCCATCTCTGCCCCTCCTACCAGTGTGGATGAATGTTTATTCTTCAACTCCTTAGTTGTCAGACTTCTATACAGTTCAATTTTCTGGCAATTCTGGTAGTTATTACAATATTATTAACTATATTTTCTATGCTGTACTTTACAACCACATGACTATTTGTAACTGCCAACTTGTACTACCTAATCCCTTCACCTTTCTTACCCATTTCCTTCCAATAATATGTTGAATAAAGGTGGTGAACGTGAACATCCCTGTCCTATTCCTGATTTTAGGGAATGCTTTTAGCTTTTCTCCATTGACTATGATGTTAGCTGGGAGTGTGTCATATATGACCTTTATTATGTTGTGGTTTGTTACCTCCATTCCCACTGGGTGAGAGTTTTTATCATAAATGGATGCTGATTTTGTCAAATGCTATTTCTGCATCTATTGATATTATGATTTTTTATTCTTCAGTTTGTTTATATGGAGTATAATGTTAATTGACTTGTGAATATTGTATTGGGTTGGCCAAAAAGTCCATTATGGTTTTTCTGTAAAATAAAAGACACATTTGTCATTTTCATCAATAACTTTTTTGATTTGTATATCTTGAGTATGTCATCTATCTCCCGCTATTGGCTTTCAGTGGGCAGAGGCCAGAGGCTGCTAAATATCTTCTAATGCATAAGATAGCCCCACAGCAAAGAATTACTTGGCCAAAAAGTCAATAGTACCAAGAAACTTCACAAACCACTTTTGAAACATTTGATCAGTCCCAGCCCTTTCTCCACACACTGCACAAATCTTTTTTTTTTTTTTTTGCGTCTTACCTTTCTTGAAATAATAAAGCATAATATGCTGAAAATGTTGCATATCTTCTTCCATCTTCAATATTAAAATGGCTACACAAAAATTCACCAATTTTGATAAGGTTTTTTTTTTAATCACACACTGATATGACAGTTGTCACAATACAATCTAACAATGTTTCAAATGAAGTTAAAGAGAACTAAGCACTACTGGAGCCATTGTACAGAAAAAAATAAATGAACTTTTTGACCAACCCAATACCAACGTTGCATCCCAGGATAAATCCCACGTGATCGTGGTGTTTGATTTTTTTTTTTTTTTTTTTTTAGTGTATTGCTGAACCAATTTAGTAATATTTTTGTTAAGGATTTTTGCATGTCTATTCATCAGGAGTATTGGCATATAATTTTCTTTTTCTGTAATGTCTTCATTTGGTTTTGGAATCAGAATAATCCTGGCTTCCTAAAGAAAGCTTGGGAGCCTTCCTTCCTCTTCAGTTTTTTGAAATGGTTTGAGAAGAATAGGTAAATTTTTGTATATTTGGTAAAATTCACCTGTGAAGGCATCTGGTTCAGGGCTTTTGTTTGATGAAAGTGTTTTGATTAGAGATTTGGTTTCATTAGTCGTTATCAGTTTGGATTTTCTGTTTCTTGATTTAGTCTTGGAAGATTGCATGTTTCTAGAAATGTATCCATTTCTTCCAAGTTGTCCATTATGTTGGCACTAACTATTCATAAAATTTTTTAATAATTTTTTTTGTATTTCAGCGTGGATTGTCAGTTTTCTTTCAATTCTGATTTTATTTATTTGGGTCCTTGTCTTTTTTCCCTGATGAGTCTGGTTAAAAGTTTATCAATTTCTATTCATTTTGGGCTTTGTTTGTTCTTTTTATAGTTTTTTAGGTGTACAGTTGTCTTCTTTATTTGAGACTCATCTTGTTTCTCGAGGTAGGCCTGTATTGCTATGAATTTTGCTCTGCTTTGGCTGTGTCCCATAGATTTGGGGGGTTGTGTTTTCATTTTCATTTGTCTTTTGATTTCTTCCTTGATCTCATTGTTAACCCATTCATTGTTAAATAGTATGTTATGTTGCCTTCATGTGTTGGTGTATTCTTCAGTTTTCTTCTTGTAACTGATTTCCAGTTTCATACCATTGTGATGGAAGAAGATGCTTGATATTGGGGGGGGCTCTGCCCGCAGGGACCCCCCCATCTGCTATGGATGAGAATAAGTCTACCAAGACATGATCTGCTTGGGGAGGAAAGGTGGCCCATCTCTCAAAGGAGAAGGGCCAGGACCCTGTTCCTCAATGAGCTTTTATTGGGTTCAATTTGCACAGGAATATAGGTAAAGCTCATCAATCATTGTCAGGCAGTCAGGATCAAACAATTGATAACATTCAAAGAACCATGAGGGTTTATTCTGAGTCAGGGTCAGTTAGCTAAAGGGCCATAAAACTTTGGGAAACAAACTCATTTCATGCTTGGGCCCTTATCAGAAAATTCAGGACATTCTCAGCAAAGCAGATTTCACAGGATTTTATTCATTCTTTCTTCGGCCTCATGGCCCCCAGGGAACCTCCCATTCCTGCCCAGGGCTGCACTGCCCTCCAGCATTGTTTCAGTCTTAAGTCAGGCGGGGGAAGTAAGGCAGCCAAGAGATTAGGAGACTTCCTTGCAGACAGAATGAGGACTCAGGTTATGTCAAAGCCAAGGGGTGAGGGTCCATCATCACCCCCTTTTTCTGTAGCCCCCCAAGTCCTTCCCTGAGGGCCCCTTCATGACCGTGCCTGTCTTAGGTCATCCCTCCCTTGAGGAATTACCTGTCATTGGCTAACTGGCCATCCACCTGGGGCCAAGCAGGGTGAAGTGAAAGGGTGCAGAGGCAGCACCCTAGCCAGGAAAATAAGCTTTGTCTCCTTAGTGGCTTATGGTTCCAAGGTCCTTTACTCAACCTTAGCCATGGGGGGTTATAGCTTCTGAAACCAGGCAGGACGGTTCCCAACAGGTATTATTTCAATCTTTTAAAAGTTATTGAGCCTTGCTTTGTGACTTAACGTGTTCTATCCTAGAAAATGTTCCATGTGCACTTGAAAAGAATATATATTCTCCTGCTTTGGGGTGAAATGTTCTAAAACTATGAATTAAATTCATCTGCTTTAATATGTCATTTAGGGCTGCTTACCTTGTTGAGTTTCTGTCTGGATGATCTATCCATTGAAGTCAATGGGGTCTTAAATTCCCCTATGTTTACTGTTACTGTCCATCTCTCCCTCTATGTCCATCAATATTTGCTTCATGTATTTAGCTGCTCCTGCATTGGTGCATAAATGTTTACAAGGGCTATATCCTCTTGTTGTATTGATTCCTTTATCATTATGAAATGTTGCTCTTAATCTCTTGTTATAGCCTTTGTTTTAAAGTCTATTTTGTCTGATATTAGTATGCTACCCCAGCTTTTTTGTTTGTTTCCATTTGCATAAAATATCTTTTCCCATTCCTTTACTTGCAGTCTGGGTCTTTTCAGCTAGAGTTGTTCTCTGCTGTGTAACACATGTGCAGGTCGTGTTTTCTTACCCACTCAACCACCCCAGGTCTTTTGGTGGAGCGTTTAATCCATTTACATTTAAAGGGATTGTCAATAGGAACATCATCATTGCAATTTTATTGTTCATGTTTTTTATCTTTTTTTGTTCTTAAAGAAGTTTCTTTAACATTTCTTGTAATATTCCTTTGATATTGATAAACTCCTTTAGCTTTTTCTTTTCTGGGAAGCTCATCGTTTCTCCTTTGATTCCAAAGTACAGCTTTTCAGGGTGGAGTAATCTTGGCTGTAGGACATTGCTTTTCTCCAGTTTGACTATTTTGTGCCAGTCCCTTCTGGCCTGCAAAGTTTCTGTTGAGAAATCAGCTGACAGTCTTATGGGAGGCCCTTGTACATAACTAATTGCTTTTCTCTTGCTGTTTTTAAGATTCTCTCTCTGTCTTTAACCTTTGCCATTTTGATTATGATATGTCTTGGTGTGGGCCTTGTGGGTTCATCTTGTTGGGCTTTCTCTGTGCTTCCTGGGCTTTTATGTATGTTTTCTTCACTAGGTTGGGAAAGTTTTTCATCGTTGTCTTCAAATAGGTTCTCAGTCCCTTGCTCTCTCTTTTCCTTCTAGTACCAGTATGATGTGAATGTTGTTGTATTTGATATTGTCCCAGAGGTCCCTAAACTATCATCATCTTTAAAAACAAATTTCTTTTTTTGCTGTTCTGATTTTGTGTCTTCTACTACCTTGTCTTCCAAATTGCTGATTTGATCTCCTGCTTCATCTAATATATTATTGATTCCTTCTAGTATGTACTTCATTTCAGATACTGTATTCTTCATTTCTGACCCATCCTTTTTTATGGTTTTTATCACTGAGTTTATCTGTTCCTCCCCTAAGTTCACTGAAAATCCTTATAACCAGCCTTTTGAACTCTGTATCTGGTAGATTGCTTGCTTCCATTTTGTTTAGTTCTTTTTCTGGAGTTTTGTCCTGTTCTTTCATTTTGGACATGTTTCATTGTCTCCCCATTTTGGCTGCCTTCCAATGTTTGTTTCTATGTATAGGTTGATCTGCTACATCTCCCATCTTGGCAGGGTGACCTTACATAGTGACCTGTGGGGGCCAGTGGCACAGTCTTCCTGGTCACCTGAGTCTGGTGCTCCAAGGGTGTGCCTTGTGTGGGTTGTGTTATAGTTTAACCTTGACGTCTGTTAGCACTTCAGTGGGTGGAATTGACCCTCAGGCTGACTGGATGTGAGGACTCACTATGGGTACAGTGGATGAGCTGTTGTATGGGGGCTGACCCCTCCAGAGGGGAATTTGCTATAGCTGGGCTCTGGCACCTGCTGAATCCACCCTTTGGGTCCATCATTTGTGGAGAAATTGGTTGGTGCCCTGCTATGTTCTGAAGCCAGCCACTGGGTGTGCTGGTTCTGGGGCCTCTTGGGTGGATTTTCAGTGTAGACCCAGGTCAACCACTGCCTGTGTCCAGCCCGGAGCAACCTGGTAGGTGCTACAAAATGATCTGCAGTTGTTAGCTGCCTGTGCTGATTTTGGAGGATCCTGGGAGAGGCTCATCTGTAAACCAACACCAGCTGCCACTTGTACCAGGCTTGGGGCTGCTTAGCCAAAAGTTCAGGGCATACCAAGGCCAGCCATGCTTGTTTGGGTTTTGTGAACCTTTGAGGGATTTTAGGAAAGTCCACAGTGCAGTCCGAGGCTGGTCGCTTGTGAGGAACAGCTGCTGAAAGAGGCTCAGGGTGGCCACACAAGTTGGGTGGAATGGGTTCTCAGGGAATCACCCTTTGTATTCTTCATTTGTATTCAGGGTGGGGTGAGTGGTGTTAGCCAGATTGGAGACTCAGATTTTGTGCCTGCCTCAACAAAGGAACAATGGCCTTTGCCAGCACTTCTGTCTTGGAAAAAGCTGCCCCTCCAAAGTCTTCACCCCAAAGCCAGAACACTCAGTTCCTGCTCATATGTCCCTGGTGCTTTTTCAGCTGCCATCTCTTCTCTGGAGCTGAAGGGCAAGTGTTCACGAGTGAGTGCGTCTGTGCTCTGCCCTTTAAGAGTACAGGTTGGTTTCCAGGAGCCCTTCATTTCACCTGGATGGAACCCCTGCCGACTTTCACAGCCAGCTGTTGTGGCAACTCTTCTTCCTGGCACTGGGGCTCCAGGCTGAGGAGCCTGGTACGGGGCTAGGACCCCTTGCTCCTCAAGGGGGACCTCCACAGGTAAGATATCTCTCTTGATTCTCAGCCACCACATATGAGTGTGAGACCAGTCTGTTTTGAGTTTCTGGCCCTCCTACCAGTCTTGATGTGGCTTATTTATATCCTTAGTTATAGGCAGTCTCCTGAGCGAGTCTTCAGGTGGTTCTCAAGGGTGGTCATTCTGTAATTTACTTGTAATTTATGTGGCTGTGGGAAAGGTGATCACAGTATTTTCTGAATCCCTCTTTTCTGTAATAGCACATATGGTGCCCAGGACCACAGACCCAAGTGTTCAACAGTCTACAGTTTATCCAAAGCTGTTTTTGGACAGTAACACTGTTCTAGATTTCTTCTCCACCATTACAGTTGGCGTTCTTTCCTTCTTTTTATAAATTGCTTCATGAAAGTCAGTAGAGATGGAATGAAATGAGGAGATAAAATGGCGGTGCTTGCTAAGCCCACTTATCAGTCAGGGTACTCCCAAAGACCAGCCTTTCTTCCTGTTTGATTCACATCTGTGCCTAGGCTGACTTAAAAGTCACAACATAGGATTTTTTAAGTTCTCCTCACTAATAGTCTGAAAAAGGAAGTCCTGATGCTTACGTAAAAGTGCCCAGGCAGACAAAGCCTATTCCCTACTAAAAGATGACCTTTGTATCATGTGCCTCTTATCACTCCAACCTTTGGGAACCCCTAAATTTTATAAGGACTCTTTTCTTAATTCAAACCTTATGCCAATTTTTTCCTATTTTTTGTATTAAAATATACATACAGAGAAAAAGCACAAATCCTTAGTATATAGTTCGATGGATTTTTATAAACATACACGTGCATCCAACACCCAGATAAGAAATGGGAACTTTATCAGCTTTTCCAGACGCCACTCCCACTGACCAACAGTCTAACACCCTAGATCATGAATTTTACATGAATGTAATCACTTGAACAAGTTTTAAACTAACTTTTCAGAATGTTTATTGGGAGTTTTCCTGACTAGAAATGTAACACATGATTATTTTTTAAATTTAGAAGAAGATATAGCTGAAAACCAGAGTCAGCATATATCCCCCCAACCCACAGAAATTTTAAATGAGACAGTTCAGAAAAATGGCCCTGGAACACACTACTCATGAAGAATGAAAAAACAGTGCAGAACTTGTGAAAATATTAGGATAAAAACCCCCAAACTGTGACTCATTATGGAAATAGACAACTAGGAAACTAGTTATCAAAGGGTATTTTCTAAATAGAACTACAAATATGCTTTCAAAGACTGTCAGGGGTTTTTAAATAGTCCTCCTAAAAATTGATCGGTGTTATGTTGGGCATCATTTTAAATGTAAAAAAGATGAAATAAACTATTGAAAGTAATGATTGACTTCAGAGATACCTATAGCCTCTGTCACTTTTATTCAGTGTTAATCTGAGCAGCTAGTTTTTCAAGAATCCAGAGCAAAATTTTTCCCCAGGTGAGAGGGAAGAAAGAAGCTTTGGAGAGTGATGAGATCTGACACCCTCAGAAAAAAAATCAGATTCTCTTAAAGTGCCAACGATCATGGAACCAACATACAGCCTTGTATTTGTGTTGCTTCTCTGCTTGGAACCTTCATTATCCCCACAGGAATCAAACCTCCCACTCAAAGTAGTCTGGCCTATAAAAAAGTGAAATCATACCTTTCGTGACAGCGCCTATACACCTGGAGGATGCTTTGCTCAGTGAAATAAGTCAGTCAGAGAAAAGACAAATCCCATATGACTTCACTCATGTGTGGAATCTGAAGAAGAGAAGAAAAAGTAAACTAATGTACAAAATGGAACCAGAGGCATGGAAACATGGAACAGACTGACAGCAACCAGAGGGGAGAGGGAAGGGAGCAATGGTGGAGAGAAGGGGAAGGGACTAGACAAAGAACATGTATGAGTGGCCATGGACAACAGTATGGGGATTGGCTGCGGGAGTGGAGGGTGGGATGGGGGGAGGGCAAAGGGGGGAAAATTGGGACAACTGTAACAGAATAACAATAAAAAATGATACATAAACTTCTGGCCAAGATGGAGGCATAGGTAGACACACTGTGCCTCCTCACACAACCAAAAGAAGGACAACAAATTTAAAAACAAAAAATCAACCAGAACTGACAGAAAATCAAACTGTATGGAAGTCTGACAACCAAGGAGTTAAAGAAGAAACACTCATCCAGACTGTTAGGAGGGGCGGAGACAGGCAGCTGGGCAGAGAGGACTCGCAGCGAGGCGGTGGCTGGCAGACCCGGGCGGGCAAGGCATGGCCAGCGGACTGGGCCATCCCACAGCCACGTGCAGATAAACTGGGGAGGAACAACTTGGGAGCAAGAAAGACCATGCAACCCAGAGTTCTAGCCCGGGAAATAAAGCCTCAAAGCCTCTGATTGAAAACACCTGTGGGGGTTGAGGCGGCGGCAGTGGGAGAAACTCCCGGACTCACAGGAGAGCTTGTTGGAGAGACCCACAGTGTCCTAGAGCGTACACAAGCCCACCCACTGGGAATCAGCACCAGAATCAGCACCAGAGGGGCCCAATTTGACTGTGGGTAGCGTGGAAAGTCACTGAAAACTGACAGAGAGCAGAGCAAGCACCATTGTTCCTTCTTGGACCCCTCCCCCACAAACAGCATCACAACACAGCGATGTGGCTGCCCCACCCTGGTGAACACCTAAGGCTCCGCCCCTTACTACATAACAGGTGCACCAAGACAACAAAAATGGCCCAAATGAAAGAA
Source organism: Macrotus californicus (assembly GCA_007922815.1). Taxonomy (NCBI): domain Eukaryota; kingdom Metazoa; phylum Chordata; class Mammalia; order Chiroptera; family Phyllostomidae; genus Macrotus; species Macrotus californicus. The sequence continues at coordinate 10,637 of VMDR010033418.1, forward strand.
CAGATCAAAGCTCCAGAAAAAATACAACTAAGTGACGAAGAGATAGCCAACCTATCAGATGCATAGTTTAAAACACTGGTAATCAGGATACTCACAGACTTGGTTGAATTTGGTCACAAATTAGATGAACAAATGAAGGCCACAATAAGGGAAATGAAGGAAAATGTACAGGGAACCAACAGTGATGGGAAGGAAACTGGGACTCAAATCAATGGTGTGGACCAGAAGGAAGAAAGAAACATTAAGACAGAACCAGAACAGAATGAAGAAACAAGAATTAAAAAAACTGAGGAGAGGCTTAGGAACCTCCAGGATATCTTTAAACGTTCCAATATCCGAATCATAGGGGTGCCAGAAGGAGAAGAGGAAGAGAAAGAAATTGAAAACTTATTTGAACAAATAATGAAGGAGAACTTCTCCAATCTGGCAAAGGAAATAGACTTCCATGGAGTCCAGGAAGCTCAGAGAGTCCCAAAGAAGTTGGACCCAAGGAGGAAGACACCAAGACACATCCTAGTTAAATTACCCAATATTAAAGATATGGAGAGATTCTTAAAAGCAGCAAGAGAAAAGGAGACAGTTACCTACAAAGGAGTGCCCATCAGACTGTCAGCTGATTTCTCAAAAGAAAACTTGCAGGCAAGAAGGGGCTGGCAAAAAGTATTCCAAGTCACGAAAGGCAAGGACCTACATCCAAGAATACTCTATCCAGCAAAGTTATCGTTTAGAATGGAAGGGC
>VMDR010033419.1:0-11371 GCA_007922815.1 Macrotus californicus
TTTTTTGCCTCCAATTGATGCCCCAGGTACAGGTGGTAGCTAATCCAGTCCCTTTTAGGCACTAGAGCCGTCACTGTCAGCTTTAAAATATCTGGTTGGAATGTAATCTGACTTTCACTCTCTCAAACAGTTGAAAACTCCTAAGACCTGTGAGTCCCTTTAACTCAGTGAAGGGAAAAGAGAGGTGTCCATTCTTTCACACTTTCTCCACTTATTCGTTCCTCTTGTCCGTTCCCTGAGGTGCTATAAGCTCTTCCAAGATGAAGAAAATCAGAAGGAGAAGGCAAGAAAGATTTTACTGGTACATGTTTATAATCTGGTATTTGTGCCCTGAATGTGGCAAATGTTTACATGTGGGCTCTTTTATAGTACAGTTCTTTTGTAGCTTTCCCACAAACCCTCCTCATATCCTTGAAAAAACCGTGGAACTCCCTAAGGGATACAGTCTCTGGCTGACCTCTCGTACTTCCTCTCAGCTCCTGACCTGGTGCTATTGTATCCGAGCAGACAGGGGCCCTTTCACATGGTGCCTTGGTGTGTGACCCAACAATCAGTATTGGAAGGAACGGTCTTTATTTACAATATTCCAACCTTGGGTGGGGGTTCTCAGAGCACTTATGCTTGGAGCCCTCCTTTCCCACGAGACCTACCGCTTCCTTTGCTCCCCACCGGGCTATAAGCCAAAAGAAAATCCAATAGTTCCCCATATTCTTATCTTAAGCCAGCTGCACAAGCAGTTCTCTGGTCTCTCTGGAAGGTACCAAAGTCACCATTCTCATGCAGCAACTCTTTCCTTCAGAATCTGGGGTGTGTTGTCATCAGTCTCCACGTTATAGTCCAGGAGCGCATGTGCCATGGTACACTGGGTCATGGTGAAGTCTGGGAAAGGCAGAGGTCCCCCTGAGAGTCCAGACAAAGTTGGGGATTGCACAGCAGCATGTCAGTGTCTTCTAAGGGAGAGTCTTCAAACTCAGCTAGAGCAGGCACAATCAAAGCAGCAACATGTCCCCTTCCTTACTACACCAGGCCGCATGGTTAGATCCTGACTACCAACTACACAGTTGTTTGTTTGCTTTTCCCTTTCACATGACTCTTCCACTCTCTTCTAAGACACATGGCCAAATTCCTCAGAGCTGCCCACCCCTTCCTTTAAATCCTGACCCAGCTCCTGCGTGATCTCATCTCTGACTTCTCCCAAACTGAGCTTAAACTTGCCGGTTCTCCTGTATACTTTACATTCATTTGGCTGCCACCCCCAGTCAGGGCAAGAGTGACTCTGGTCCACAGGGACACTGCCTCCTCAGGCTATGACATGAGTGAGGATAAACTGTAAAAGTCATTCGTACCTTGCCCCTAAGTGGCAGCACGGCTATTAACAAAGATACTAAACGAGCTACCAAGTGGTTATAGATATGCAAAATATCTCCATCTTTTCATCCACTCTCCTCCATCCCCTAACCAAGGTTTTTGGGGGCTTTCTCCTATATTCCTGGGCATCCTTTGCCCTGTATTCCATTACACTATCTTCCACACATATTTGTTTGCTATTTCTGAGTAACAAATTATCCAGATTTAGCATCTTAAAACAGTACCCATTTATGTTCTTACAGTTCCATAGGTGAGAAATCTAGGTGAGGTCACCTGGATTAGCTGCTGAAATCAAAGCACTAATTAGTCTATGCCTTTCTCTGGAAACTTTGGGAAAGAATCTGTTCACAACCTCTTTGAGCTTATTAGCAGAATTCAGTTATTTGTAGTTATAGGACTGAGCTTCCCATTTTCTTGCCTTCTGTCAGCCAAAGGCTGACATATACACATATAAATGCACCAGTGCACAAGCTCACTTTACACAAACTGGCAATTTTTCAGACCACAAGGAACTGAAAACACAGATCCTTAAAAGAATATTAGAAGAGGATATTCTAATTTTCATTGATTAGCATAAATATCCTTTAACAAATGCAAATATAAATATAAAATATAATTACTCCAGCACTCCTATGGCCATTAGCTTTTTATCTCACCATCTCCACTCTAGTTCTTGCTTTCCATACCAAGGTTCCTGGGTAGCTGGGGAATGTTGTAGCAAAGGAATCATATCAAAACTTACTAAACTCATGCATGGACAGACTGGAAGTAATGGAGAGTTAACAGCCCATGAGCAATGGGCAATGGGAAATCATGAGCAATGAGAAAAGGATCAGATAGATAACAGTCCTGTTTTCATGCCTTGGGAACCCAAGGCTGAAGATCATTCTGTATAATTTCTCAGAGGATCTCGGAGGGATTCAGTCTCAAATGCCCTCAATAGTGATCAGTTCAATAATGCACACTCTGTACTGGATTCTTCTTCATTTCCATTTCTACTTCTTTCATTCTCTCTCCTGTGCTCTGTGATCACTTTCAGAACAAACCACCTGCACACAATCTAATGGGTCAGGCTCTGTTTTAGGTGAGGCCATAACAAGGCTGAAAATTCATAATAAAATATTCTAGAAAGCAGACATTAAAGAGGAGGTTCTGGTACTGGACCACTCACTGGCTATATGGCAATAAAGATGCCATTTCTGGTCATAAGGCAGGAGGCAATCAGTAGCATTATAACTGCTAGAGCTCTCACCAGTGGTAGATTAGAATGAGTTGCAGGTAGAGGTTAACTTTTGATGGTTCTTGAACATTTTGGTAAATATAGGCTGGTTGTCTTTTGTTATCTGTTTTATAAGCCTTGTAAAAATAAAGTAAGAGGTTCTTATCTCATAATATCAAGTTCAGACATGCTGTGAAACCCAGAGGCCCTTGTATTTAAAAAGCTTTTTATCTTCTGCACCTGCACAGCAAGTTGTACTTAAACCAGACTTTAGATTTAATTATGAGGGTAGCATAACTAATGAGGAAGCTAAATACCTCAGTGGGGTTCTATGTGCAAGTATCAAGATAAGGAAGGGTGCCTAATACCTAGGTGGGGCCATGAGCCTGAGGATCTTGGATACTTAGATTCTAAATCTTCCTTGCTAGAGGAGAACTGCACACTGATGTCTTGAGTTCCCATAGAGATCTCTCCTGTGGTAGATACCTCTCTACATGAAGACACTCATCCTCCTCAAGCCCAGCTTCCTCTCTCCTTATTACCTCTAGTTTTAATAAAATGGAACAGGTTTCATAATAGGCCAAATGGAAAACAGAAACTCTATTCTGGAAGAAAATGCAAAAACTCAAAAACAATGAAAGAATATGGCTACTATCTTCCAGTAAGTACTAGGGAGTAGATTTTAATATGAAATGAAGGAATGTGGAATATAAAAATAAATAATAGCAAATTTATTGACTGGAGCTTGCTCATATGATTCTGGGTTTAATTTCCCAGGAAGCACAGTGGAAGCTGGAGATACTACAATGCTACCTAGTCTCCTTGAAACTTGGACACACCAGCTATAGTAAATGAGGTAGAGATGCTGGAACAGCCTTGCCATAGTAAGTTCAAGAGGTTTATAATATATGAATGTCATAAAAAAATTATTTTGCAAGACAAAAGTACTCACCATCTGATGTTCCCTGGGAGGGTCAAAAATGTATGCTATCATTAAGAAAATAAGACAGTTACTAGTAAAGGGGTATTGGCATATTGATAAGATTGGTGATGGTTGTATCTCATAGGCTGGAGTTGGCGATAGGCAATCCTGCCATGTAACTAGACTCCCTAATATCATGAATGGTTCCAAAATGGCAAGGTCCAGGTGGTGGCACTTTATTCATGAAGTGCACATAGTGAATGAAATGGGCAGAGAGTCCTAAGTAGCAACCAGACTGCTTTGATCCTGTAGACATGTGGTGATGACCAATAGTCTATGGTGATTCTAGGGGAAGACAGATGAACAGCCAAATACAATATTGTTAAATTTGTTTAATCAAAAATAAAAAAAAGAGCTGGCAAGCAGAAGACTGAAATTGGTTGACATGTAGAAAGACTGAATACTTTTATGTGATTTTTAGATCTGAACTATTCCACTGATGCCCAAATCATCAATTAAAAGTAGTACAGGGCTCCCTTGAGGCAGAGCTGTCCAAGCCATGCAGCTGTGCACTGAGCAAATAGGAAAACACAGACCTTTCAATGGCAGTTGGAAGCAGAGCATACGCTGACAGTAATAGTAGGGGACCTGAAAAGCCAGTGACCCCCCCAGCTAGAATGTGGCTTATGAAGATCAGATAACGAACCAAGTCTGCCTCACTGTGAGTCCACTTGTATACAGCAGGGGTTCCCGTACCTTGCTACTCATTAAAAGCATCTGGGGTGCTTTCAAGAATCTCGATATGTAGATTATACCCTCTACCAACTAGATCCTTCAACTATTTGTGGAGGCCAAAAATCAGGATTTTAAAATTTCCCCATTTTCTTTAGTTTCTGGGAGCATAATAGGATGGAAATACTGAGCACCTAGTAGAACACTCATATTGGTTCTCTGACTTAGGGGCCACAATGATGGAAAGGGCCAATCAAAATTAATTGGCTGACACTGATTTCTCCTAAGAATGGTGAATGAGAAATGGCAAAGTCTTTGAATACCCTAGTAAGAGTCATGTCCACAACAGGGTGGGAGGGAAACTGGAAAACATACTTGTGCCTTTGGGAGGAAAAGAGAAGTCATCTTTATCCCTCATTCCTCAGAAACACTAAAGTGCCCTGGAATAAACTGACATTATTCCGTAATATAGTGATCAGTAGTGCTTTAGACTCCAGCATACTGTTTATGTATTTGAAAGTAGGTCTGTGTCTTGTTTTGTATTTTCTCTCTGTAAATTGCAAGGAAGTATTCTTAGAAAACAATAAATTAAACAAAAATAGGCAGCCTCTCCCTCCTCAAAGAGTATGAAATATGAGTGCTTTTTAGGGATTGAATGGTGTATGGGCTAAATCTATACGTGTCCCCTAAATTCATTTTGAAACCCTAATTAATGCCCAGTGTGTGTGTGTGTGTGTGTGTGTGTGTGTGTGTGTGTAGTAAAGAATTAAGTATGGTTAAATGAGCTCATAAGAGTGGGGCCCTGGTTTGATGAGATTAGGCTCATGGAAAGAGACACCAGAGAGCTTCCCCTCCCTCCTCTGCTTGAGGGGACTGAGAAAAGGCTGTGTGAGGTCATAGAAGGCAGCTGTCTGCAAGTCAACATGAGAATCATCACCAGAAACTGAATCAGCTGGAATGTGAACTTTGATAATAGACTACAGGCTACAGCCTTTACAATGTGAGAAAATAAATCTGTTGTTTAAGCCAGTTGGTCTATGGTATTTTATTATGGCAGCCATAGAAGCATAGTACAAATGGTCTGGAAGGTAGACTGAGATATCATCTTTAAGGTAAAAGACCATTCATTGCGCCTTATACCTCTCAATAAGAAAGCAGTACAGTGATTAGTGGTGAACCATTGAATTTTTTCAAGCCTTTTATTGAAATATAATCTACATACAAAAAAGACACATGTCATTAGTGGGGAATGGCTTCTGGTATGCTACTAGGTTCTGGTAGACACTAAGGATCTAATCATGGGGAATCAATGAACTCTGTGATTGCAGTTTCCCATTATGAGTGAAGTATTATACCATATACTGAGTCAGGAACCACAGCAATTCATCATTGCACAGTGGAAATAGTACATTCAGGGTCAGGCCAGAATAGATCTAGAAAACAAAAGAAAACCACAGGAACTGCTGATTCAGACTCCCACAGCATCTCTCTTTTTAAAATGAAGCCTTTTGCTCAATTAAGACTTATTTCCTTACACACACACACATACACATACACATACACATATGGAAAATCTCAGACCCTTTTCAAGGATAGGCCAGCTAAATATATTCATGCTTGTCAGAAATGGATTGCTGCCACATGCTGTCCCACTTGGGATGAACCTAAAGGATAAAGGTGAAAGAAAATTCTCCTAGTGGGCAGAGCTGCAAGAAATGTACTTGGCCTTTCAGTTTGAATGGAAAGAGAAATGACTAAGGTACAGATACATATGAACTCTGGTTAGGACAAATATCTTGGCTGTTTCATTATGAGATTGGAAGGAGCAAGATTGGAAGATAAGAAACAAAGAATTTTAGGGAAGTCATGTGGTTGGATGGATGAAAGTAGTTCCAAGCCCACTCCATCTTGTTGCATCCTCTAGAAAGAACTTAAAATGAGGAGACAGTCAACACAACATATGACTTGTCAGCTACTACAGTGGTAGGACAAAGGGCTCTGAAACCAAGTAACCATGGAGGAAGGGAGGGACACCGTAGGTGCATGGATCAACATGAGTGTGCTCTTACCAGTCATAATCTAGCTAGAGCCACACTTGAATGACAAATCTGTCCTTAGAGACTGGTGCTAAGTCCTCTAAATGACAACATCCCTTGGAGAAATGATGCAGCTACTTGATGGAGATTAGTTATAGTGGATCTCCACCATCCTTAACAGAGCTGACAGTAGGTATGGATATTGGATAACCTTACTATCTGAAGACTTACAAAATACCTGATTTTCCAATATGTCACCTCTTGCAATATTGTCTTAAATAAAAGAATCCATTATTAAGAAGGTATATTACTAGTCATTAAACAGTATTCTCTGGCCCCTCCATGTAATATATCATTTGGGAGCGGCTACTCTAACTAAATGACCAGGAAAAGGCTTAACTAAGATGTATACTTAGGGGCCAAACTCTGGGGTTTGGGTGTTGTGCTCCAGGATGGGGCACATACACTGAGCTCACAGCAGATATATGGTGCTTTTTGCTAGATGTTGCCAATTGCTATAATATATGTGCACTGGAGCCAAAGGATGAAGCAGATTAGTCTCTCTCACCATCATTTCTAACAGATTTCCCATTTCTGAACATGAAGGCACTGTCATGCTAGATGTACTAGCCCTTAGGGGAATCACTTCCACTTGGGCACACAATAACAACCCTCAATGGACTTAAAGCTATGACTACCAACTGGTCACTTTGAGCTTCCCTGCCTTTGGGTCAACAGGCAAAGAGCTACTGGACTGTTCATGGTAACTGACCCTGCCTATCATGAAGAATTAAGGTTGATGTTACATAATAGGGACAGGAACAGCACATCTGGACCTCCAGAGATTCACTGAGGCAGCTTTGTGCACTTCATGCCTGGTGATAATTACATACTGGCAACTGCACCAAACAAAACAACGAAACCTAAATGGCAAACAGAGGCTCATTCTCGTGGAGATTAAAGTCTGGGTCACTTCACCAGGCAGGCATCCTAAACCAGGTGAATACTGAGGGTAAGGAAGATTGGATGCTGGATGAGGGCAGGATACATACAAATTGCTACCTCAGGACCAGCTGCAGTTGGAGAGACTACACCTCGCTCCACAAACCCTACACCTGTCACAGAGATGGCAACCTGCTACCACATAAATAGTGAGGACTTTGACTCAGTAAAGAACACAAGAAAATCTGAGTTGTGTAAGGGATGAGAACCACCCACATTTTACTGGAGCCACTGCTGTAGTAACCAGTCTTTTGAAGGTGTAATCCAGCTGCATTTGTTACCTTATCCACCCAGAGTGCTAGCTTTCTACCTTGGGGCTGCTCTGAAACCAGAGTGGGAAATACCTGTGAAAAACTGTTCAATACACATGTACATCTTGGACTCATGGGGGTGTTAATGCACAGTGAGAGTCTTAATAATAGGGGGCAGGAGGCAGTGAATAAATGCTCCCCCCTCAGTTCTCAAGAGGCATGTTTTATATAGCCTTTCAGAAGGTCATGATAAGTTGGAGGCCAGGTGTCTACATAGCATAATCATTTAGGAAACATCTTTGGTTTTAAAATGTTGGTTTTATTGCTATTCGGGTATGGTGAGGCCAACAGATCAGGAGATAACTATCACTGAAAAAGTAATTGGTTATAGTTCCCAGGCTATTCAGGGCCACAGAAGGAAGCTCCAGGACTGGTCAGGAGGCTAGAACAAGGGAGCAGGGGCCACATGGGCAACCCCATTCCCTGAGAACACTTCACAAATATCTTCACACAGACTAGATCAAGTCTTATACATTAATTTCATAAGGGGATAATGGGCAATGGAGAGGGCAAAGGGTTAGGGTTGGGGGTACCCAGGATAAGAAAGTTTTTTCTAACCCATTTATTTAGCTTTAGATTTTATTGAAATATCTTAGATTTTGACCCTATGCCTATTCAACAGATTTAATGTTCATGACTATATAATATAGCCTACATGTTGCATTTCAAAACAGAAATGATTTATGAAAATGAAGATGCTAAATTAAGAAAACAACAGAATTGTCATGGAAGATGGTTTAAAAATTAGAAAGTTATATTTTTGTTTATTTAAAAAAACTTAAAATAATGAACATGGATGACTGGAACCTGTATTTCATTATTAGTAATGTTAAATCTAAAACCCTATATTGTACTTCATAAGGAAAATGGGAGCTGAATCACATACGGAGTTTTAGTAGAGTATAGGCAAAGGCATGAAAGGCAATAATCAAGAACGTAATTAAATAAATCAGACATTCTCTCAGACATTCCCCCTAAGTGCTATGCCATTTGTTTTGCCTCAAGTCCCAAAGGAAATGCTCAGGTGATTGGGCACCAGGAACCTCGGTGGGCATATATGAATGTTATTTCATTCTTGGCCCTTCTCCCTCAAATCCTGTGCTGGCAATCCCTGTATGAAAGAGAAAAGCAATCCTCATTTTATATTTCCCCAAAGTGGGGAAAATCAGGGCTCCCTGTCCTCCTTCAGGCCCAGGCTGCTTTTCCATCTTCCCGTTCCCATCCTTTTAGGCAGACTCCTTCAGTAGCATTTTCATAGACTGACCTGGGCAATGGACCACAGCCAAAGGTTGGCTTTAAGAAGCCCGTTGCATAGTATTTTTTTTAATTAGAATTTATAGAGTTAAATAATTTAAGGATTTAATTACATAATTTAAGAATTGAATATAAACAAATGTTAATTTTTTTGCTTATTTAAACAAATGGGAAAAAATAAAGTTCTATACTAGATTAACTACCCTGTATTTCAAAATGGGGAATTCTTTGGCATGAGTCATAAATTTTTCCTTTTCTGAGATTTCCCTGCCTATTTTCTTAAGGGTCTGAATTTGGAAATCCAAATACACCAGGGACTAAATTATTTAGAAATTACCCTGAATACCAGATTAGTGAGATTATCTAAAAATAACTGAGGTAATGTAATTCAGAAGGTAACTAATGACCTGTAAATGTAGGTTTCTCTACAACTCTCCCTTTAGGGAGTAGTTAATGTTTCTGAAATGGCTTCTTTGGGAACTGGATGGTTCAGAGGAATTGGTAATAAGAGATGATACAGTGATTTTGCCATTATGTCCTGCCTTGAGTAACATATAAACATACCATCTTTTTAAACAAATATATTCATAAATGCTTAAGCAATGCACCGATTGCTGATAACAGCCTGGAAATCCACACTTCTAATCTTCTCAGGCTTACTGTCAGAATGCATTTTGCAGAGCACACAGCATCATTTCCTCTTCTCCACGGCAGTAGCTGTACTATCAGTCTTTTGTAAAATTTCCATCGCAAACAAAAGTTAATCAGAAGTTCTTTCTTCACTTGGACCTATTTCAATTGGCCCTTATATAGATAATCAAGTAATTTAGGAACAAACACAGAGAATGGAAGACAAGATCATTTACTAAAAGGTGCAATGTTTATTAATATAATTCACATTCTTGTCCCTCACCTGTTGGAGGTCCTTTTCCTCTGCAATGCATTGTCTCCCCTCCACAGGTTCTGGGAAACAGACCATAGAACCTTGCTGCAAACTACTGAGACACGGATGCAATGGCAGACAGTCCGATCACTACAAAGCAGGTAGTAACAGAACTTTTCTATAAAAAAATATCAAGGTGGCCCCATTATTTGTACCAATTACTATGCGACACTAATTAAGCAGTGAAAAATTACAGGAAAGCAACATCAACTTCTCAATATTTTTTATTTTATCCAACACTACACAAAAGAGAAAATAAGGAGAAAAGGAAAATAGCAGTTCAAGCTGATAATTTGGTCATACTTGCTAACAAATTAGCTCCTCTGGTATTCTATAATTGCAGAAGTTTTAAGAGGCATATGAAGTTATCAGACAGGTAAAGAATGTGAATGCAAACCAAAGGACAGTGTCAATGTGTATCAATAGCGTACACGTCTTTGTTCCAAAGAAAAAGTGTAGGGATTAGTTACAGCCTCATGTGGTAGAAAGAATGCAGCTTTTGGATCAGATAGGCCTTGAGCTGCTGCCCTTCACCAGCTATGCCCCTCAACTGTTTTGACTTGAGCAAACTCAGATACAGCTTAGGCCAATAAGTAGTAGTCTACTCATCGTCAGGGTTAAAGTCAGGACATAAAATAAATGCTTAATAAGTGGTAAGTATGATCATTTCACATTTTATTAAGAAAAATCAGATCTGTATAAAGAATAGTTCAATTTATCTCTATGAATCTGCCGTTCAGCTTCAACAATTAAAATATATGGTCAGTCTTGTATCATCCATACCTGCATCCACTTTTACCCCCTATATTATTTGGAAGTAAATCCTAGACACCATTTTTCATCTTTAAATAATTCAATATATTTCTCTAAAAGTTAAGAATTATTTTATAATATTTTGTGCTCAGCATGATGGCAAACTTTTTTCCATTTTTAAAAATTAAGGTATATGACAGGGATGAGAGGGAGTGGTGGGGGGAAATGGAGACAACTGTACTTGAACAACAGCAAAATAAATAAATAAATAAATAAATAAATAAATAAATATGAAAAAATTAAGACATAATTTAGATACAGCAAAACCCACCCTTTGTTGTGTATAGTTCAGAAGTTTTGACAAAAACATACAATCATGGAATCAATCACCAGCTCCATCACCCCAGAATGAAACCCCCACCCATTCACGCACAGAATTATAGTTTTTAATTCTTACTATACTTTTACTATCTTTCAAAGGACCAAATTTTAATTGTATTATTTTTTCTTGCTTTTCAATTTTTAATTTCATTGATTTCTGCATAGTCCTAATGAATCTTTTACCTTTATTTCCATTGGACTTAATATACTCTCTATTTTCAAGTTTAAGTTAATTCTTATATCTTTGATTTGAGCCTCCTCTTCTAAAATGAACATTGTATTATATATGTATATATAATTGCGTATAATTATATATAAAATATTATGTAATATATGTAGATAGTATATACCATACATAACATAGTATATAAACTAACATATGTTTATATTTTATATTTATATTTATATATAAATTGACATATGAGATAATATATAATATAATTAATATAA
>VMDR010033420.1:0-11370 GCA_007922815.1 Macrotus californicus
ATGTAACAAATAATTGCAAAACACAAGAACATATACAAAGTACAAGAAATTTTATGTATTGGTAATAAATTTATGATATTTATACATCATAAAAGGCCAAGAACTCTTCATCACTGTCAACATCAGAAGCATCATCTTCAGTTTCTACATTACCAGGGTCTTCTGAAGTCACTTTCTTCATCCCGGTCAATTTCCTTGTCCTCAGTTCCATCCATAGCACTGCTGGTGCCGCATTTTTCAAATGATTTCACAAACACTTCCTCCTTGACGCCATACCGCAATCTTAGGATCCAATCTCAAACCTAGGCAATGGACACTTTATTGATCCTGCCTGAAGGTGTTAAATCATTACAGCTGACTGCATCCACGGTGTCCACTCTCTCTTCATCAGGGCCTTACCGGGCTTGTTTACTGACCCATCAAGAGGTTGCAGTTGGCTGGTTCGCCCACCAGGTATCACAGCACGTCAGATTTTCAAGTCTGCTGTGGTGGCTTTTGCACTTTGTGTAACATGGGCTTTGAAGTAATCAAATCAAGCAAAACTGGTTTTTTAAGAAATCCTCCAGGCCTTCGTGACTAGACGTTGGTAAAACAGATTTTCATGCCTTCTTCATTCATTTCATCCTTTTTTCATCCTTTTTCACAGTAACTCCACTTGGAACCTTTGCTTTCAAAAATATTTTTCTTTTAAAGATGATCATAGGTGGTAGCTTTGTCCTGTCTGCACAACAGGCTAGAACAACAGTGAAACGTGTTTTCTCACGACCACTGATTCTAAGAGCCACGGTCTTTGCTCCTTTGACACCCACAGTGCTGTTGGCGGGCACATCAGATGTGAGTGGGGCCTCATCCACGCTGGCAATTCGGGACAGCTCAAAGTTTTAAGTCTTTTGAAGACTGTAGCATAAGAATGAAATTCCAAAACTTGATTCTCATGGGCTGCTGGAAGTTTGGGGGCAAGTTTCATTCATATTGTCATGCTCAAACCTTGTCTTTTCATAAAGTTAAAGCACCATTTCGGTGTCCCTGAGAAATCATCGATGTTTTTTTTCTCATGTGATCCTCTTTACCTTCTTTTTGTATCATCTTAGTCGAAACAGAGATCCCAGTTTGATGCTGCTCCAGAATCCAGGTCTTCACCTTCTGCTCCAAACCCAGTCACTTTGGAGGTTTCCCTCTCATTGCCTTCTTCTGTTTTAGCATCTGAAGGAGCTTTTCTTCCTGCTGCCTCTACAATCTGATGACACTCCCTGTGGGAGGCGGTCCCAAGTGTCTCTCAGCAGCTCTGTTGCCATGCTTTGTAGCATATTTAATAACTTAGCTTAAAGCTTGCAGTGTATGAAAACTGTCTTGACATTTTCCAAGGGATTTTCCAATAATTTCCTCCACCTAAAGTGTATGGAGAGAAATGTGACGCTGGTAATAAAGTCGGCATCACCTGTCTTATCGAGTGGGTAACAATCGGCGTCATCTGTCTTACTCTGTGGATAACAATACACCACTCTTTGTTTCATTTTGTTGAATCATTGGCTGAAACTGCTTTCACTGCAAGTTCATCATAAGTTCAGCAAAATCAATTGTTGTATTCCAGGGTATTATTTTGCATATAGATATTGTTACTGCTTTTTAGAGTTACACTTTTAACACATAACCATAAATAAAAGAATTAAAAACATTTATATAGATATGGAATTAGTGCAACCCATGTATAATGCTCATCCTTATTTTTCCCTCAAAAAAATTGGGGCAAAAGTAACAAATAATTGTAAAACACAAGAACATATACAAAGTACAAGAAATTTTATGTGTTATGTAGACAAACTCTTATACAAGGCAAAAATACAGGTACATCAAAATTACAAAAGAATACACTTTTGGACACAGCAATGCCAACTTGGGCAGTGTCCTAAAGACATGCTCACGTGCATCATGAAGCACGCTTAAGGTGATTCACTACAACATTACGATTAAAGTACCATAATGGGGAAAAATCAGTCCATTGATAGGGGACTAGGACTGGTTAAATTAATTATAGTACATCCACTCAATGGGAATATCATACAGTTACAGGAAAAAAATGAGAGGACTCTCTTATAATCTCTAGATTATGTGATTAAATAAAGGAAGTCAAGATACTATTTATATTATGCTGTCTTTTTGTTTTTAAAACAATAAAAAATAATTTTCGTAGTTATTTGTATACATGCAAAGAACTCTGAAAGTACTCATAAGAAGCTAAAAGCAATTGTTCTGTAGTCAATGATGGAAGGGGAACTGGAGAGAGAGACAAGAAAGAGCCAAAGGGAACAGACATATATGCACATCTTTTTATAGCTTAAATTTGTGGAACCACACAGAAGAATTTCCTATCCAATTTTTTTAAATTTAAATTAAAAACAAATGATGAAAAAAGGTACCAAGTAAAATAAAGCACTGGTGTCCAGAGTAATCACAAAATGACACTCTTGTATAGCAATGGAAAGACTCATTAATTCAATCATTCCCTCAACAAATGTTTGTTGAGTTACTCCCACTATTCAAGATGATGAGATAACATGCTGAACTGAAAGGAATAGACAAGATGGCTATTCTTCTGAAAATTCTATTTCAGTAAAATCGAAAGACAAAAGACAAGTCAATTTTTTAAAAAATAAAAAAATCAGGGTGATACCAGATGGCATTAGGTGTCATAGAACAGCACGATGCTCTGTAAACTGAGACTTTTGGGGGTGGGTAGAGGGTCTGGGAATATCTCTTTGAAGAGTAAAATGGAGGTTATATTTGAACTATGACTCCAGTAACAAAAAAGAGAGAGGCATGCACATATCATAAAAATAAGCATCCCATTCAGAGATCAGCAGAAGCAAAAGCTTGGGGTGGGAACAAGCTTCGCATGTTTGAGGACAGAAAAATAAGCAGCATAGACACAGAGAAATGAACAAGAGGTAATGTGGACTCATAATGTAGAGCCATCTAGATCCTAGGTGGCCAGAGCAACAAGTTTGGAAAGCAGTCTAAGAGGGCTGAAAAGGCAATGGAAGGTTTTATGTAGATCAACCATGTGTTCTGACCTATACAAAGAAAAGGCTTGGCTTTGCTCTTTGGCAGCACATTTTAGGGGCAAGAGTTGAAGCAGGAAGGATAGGTATAAAACTCAGTCAGATGTGTGTATGAAAATCAGTGGAAACTTGAATGAGGACAAAAAGATTTAGGAATCACATACTTATAAATGCCATTTAAAGCCAAGAGTAGCAGAAAAATTAAATCACTTCTAAATGAGAACAGACAGATTATAAGCACAGCTTCCATCCCATGGGCATGCCAGCTGCTTGGGAAAGAGAGATTCAAAAATATTGACAGGTAAATATATACAAAATAATAAAATTCTGTACAAATGAAAGCAACTAAAATAAAATTACCATGTTTGGAAAATATGTGCATCAAACATGATTTTCAAAGTATATATATGTGGCTATTAAATATTATTCAATAGGACCTTGCTCTTTAGTAGTAGTAGTAGTTAAAACAAGTACAGTATATGTAGCATGAATTAATATTTTGAAACTACTAAAACTTATCTTTAAA
The DNA here is from genome assembly GCA_007922815.1 of Macrotus californicus. Classification (NCBI taxonomy): domain Eukaryota; kingdom Metazoa; phylum Chordata; class Mammalia; order Chiroptera; family Phyllostomidae; genus Macrotus; species Macrotus californicus. Next base: position 3,586 of record VMDR010033420.1, read on the forward strand.
AATGATCTATGGAAATGCATGTAAATGTATCTAATATAGGGGGATTTTTCAAGAACACTAAAAAAATGGCATTTGCAGTGTTTTCAGCTATCCCATTCTCATTACCAGTTCATGGATTTTTCTCCTGTTTCAATTTCAATTCCTAAGGTATAAAAAACTCAGAGGACTAGCTCCACACCCCACCCCACCCCCGTCCCCAAGTACACACCTCTACCACTTGTTCAATTACCTACTTTCTTGGCATAATCCTTAGGGCTGTGAGTTAGTGAGAGCATTATTACTGATGTGTCTTCACTTTGGATAAATCTTATTCAGAAATCATGGTGTAGAGTTCTGATGAGAATCCAGTTAAGTCAGAGATGGAGGGTTAGCCAAAGATAAATCAGAGAGAGAAAGACAAATGGTATATGATATCACTTACATGTGGAATCACTGAACTTATAAAAATGAAGACCAGGAGCTAGGGGGTGGGGCAAATGGGGAGAGGTCAGTCAAATGGTACAAACTTCCAGCTATAAAGTAAATAAGTTCTGTGGCTCTAATGTACTGTATAGTGGTTATAGTTGATAATATTATATTATATACTTGGAAGTTGCTAAGAAATCTTAAATGATTTCACCACAAAAATGAAATGGTAATTATATGACCTGATGGAGGTAATCATTTTGCAATATATAAGTCTACCTAACCAACACATTCCATACCTTAAAGTTACATGATGTTGTATGACAATTATATGTAAATAAAGCGAAAGAAAGAAAGAAAGAAAGAAAGAAAGAAAGAAAGAAAGAAAGAAAGAAAGAAAGAAAGAAAGAAAGAAAGAAAGACCTAATCAGGAATTTAAGAATTTTGGTGAGCAGGTTAAGAAAATATTTTACTTCAGAGGTTTTTTTAAAGCAACCTCCAAATCACAACATGAAAACAAAAATGGTCTGGTCTTGGAAGTACACAAGGAGACATTCCTTCATAGTGACTTGGGCATCTAAGGGAGCACAACGACTGTTTCAGACAACAGAGGGTGGCTGAGCATTCCTGTCGACCAGGCGGATCACCAAAATTGTTAGCTTGTCTCCATTCGTGCCTGACTCTCTGCCCTCCAAGGCATTTGATCACATTGGAGCCCAAATTCTATGAAATTCCACAGAGTCCCAAGAAGAAACGTAAATGTGTGTTCTCCTTCATTACCTCATTTGCAAAGCAAATATGTAATTCCTAACAGGAAATCCAAAAAATAGCATAAAAATCAGGCCACATAAGTGAAGGGCAAATCCAGTGCTGAAGGAATATGCTCCTTATTCCTGAATGGTGTCCTCTTATGATCCTCTTGAAGAATCTATTGATTCTGTTCAGTTTCGTGGAGAGGCACAACAAAAGCAGAAAATAGTGTGCTAACAAATCACTGAGTATGGGCCAGAATTGTCAAATGACAAATAGGAAATGAAATGCATAGTCAATATTTTAGCTTGCTAACAGACATTTGCTTTATCATTTATTATCTTAAATGTAACAATGATTTTACTATAATTTTTAAAATAGAAACATTAATTTTGCATTTCCCATGTAGAAAATATGCATCTGAGCTGCAGCAATGATATGGGATAAATCACAGGCACTGGGTTACCTTTGTCTTGGCCTGGTTCTCCCAGAAATTAGAGCTTGCGGCAAAGGCTTATGTGCTACACTGTTTTAGGATCCCAGAGAGCTGACCTAAGGGACAGTGGCGTGAGGCAGAGCAAGTAAGTAAATTACAAGAACATGTTACCAACTTGCTGGCTACTTATTGCTTGATCTCGAAGAACTGTTCTCTAAGAAACCATATAAACTTTATCTCAAAATAGTCCATCCAGTGAGAGAAAGTGAGAAAAATATATTCCCCAGTTTCTATCTCCCATTTCTTAAAAATTTGTCCTCAGGGAAGTTGGGAATTGCCTATATACGTTCAGATTGCATATGTGTGGGCACTGGGCTAAATCCCATACTCTGTACCTTTGGAACCCAAAGGTTAGCCCTAGAACAGGAGGCAAGAGGTGCAGGGCACAGGCATGAGGGAAGCACTGTCAGGCTGCACCTGTGAGAAGTCTGCACCAGGCAGAGCAGATGGCCACAAGCAGTGGTTGGAACAAGGGACCAAAATGTGGTGAAGTGGTACGTAGAAGTGGTCTCCAATTGTTGAAGGCATCAGGAACACCTCGTGGGCTTGTTAAATCACAAGTTCTTGGTGCCATCCCCAAGTTTTCTGATTTTATAGGTCTGATATGGAGCTAAATAATTCACATTTCCAACAACTTTGTAGGTGATTCTGATGCTACTGGTCTCAGACCAAACTTTGAAAAACATGGCACACATCTACAGTCCACTGCAGCCCTCCCACACATGCTCCTGCAATTCCTTCTGTGTATAATCCCTTTCCTGCAGGCCATGGACTATACTTTACTGGCTATGCTGAGAGCTGACCCTCATATCCACCGAGAATCAAAGAAGATGGCAAGAGAAGGGTCCTGAGGACATACCAACATCTCAGCTATGAGCTTCAGGTGAGGCCTTTGTACAAAATGCAGGGACATGCATGAAGAGAGTTCCTTCTCTTTTTTCTTTTTTTAATCCTCACGAGAGAGAGAGAGAGAGAGAGAGAGAAATATTGATCAGTTGCATTCTGCATGCACCCCAACCGGGGCCTGAACCTGCAACCTAGGTATGTGCCCTGACTGGGAATCGAACGTACTTTTTCTTCCACATGACGACTCTCCAACCGACTGAGCCACCTGGCCATGGCAGGAGAAAGTTTCCTGTGCCAGCCCAGAGTTCCACTGGAATCTGGACCACCACATACTTCCTACGTATCTGTAATTTAGAGGAAATTAGGGAAATAGAGGACTTTTGAGGAAAGTAGGGGAATATTTTATGAGGTACTAATCGAGCAATAAGTATATCTAGAGTTTAGAAACATTAATATAAAAATAGGACCTCACAACACCAATAACTTATAAAAAGCAGACTATGAATGCAAACACAATGTTTTGCTTTTTATAAGGGGTGTCTGTTAGAAATTTTTTGAGTTTCCTTGAAGCAATTAAGGTAAGTATCACAAAAATCACAACATATTACCCATTTAGGAACAAGTCTGCTAAATAAAAACATGAAGTTCATAGGTATGGAGAAACATCCCATCTCAGTTATTTCACAAGTAGATGTTCTTGCCGACCTGGTAGCCGACAGGGCACAGACCTCTTCAGCAGTCCCAAGGGAGCTTCTGTTTAATTGAGTTAATAATTTAATAACAACTATTAGAAGACCGGTGAAGTCAAAATAAAGGATGAAAATATTCTACAGAAGGCAGAACATTTGGGCAGCTTCCATCCAGTCATTCAGTATTTATTGAACACCTGTCTTACATGAAGAACTTTGCTAAGCACTGTGAAGTGCAAAGATGATAAATACTTTTGCCCTCTGGAAGTTCATGGTCTACTATGAGAGCTAATATAAACACATAATTCCAATAATTTGTAAAAAGGAGCTTTTTAAAATTTGGGGCAAGTGTGATAGAATTCCTTTAAGATATGCTGTTTTAGTATTATGTAAGGGAGAATATTTGTTTCTGACATATCCTGAAAACATGGCAAATTAAATGTTCAAATCAAGTGATAAAATATATTTATACTAACACATTACACACACGTATGAAATTTCATGAGACATGATTTACAATCAGGAACCACTCTGTTCACCTCTCCCAATTCTGACCTTTGTTCAGCCTGCCTCCTAACTGACATAGGACTCACGTTACTATGGAAACATGGTAGAGGAGAGGAGAAACAGATTTCATAATAGTCAAAAATGCGATTTTGTATCGCTGAATGCAATTCAAATCACTTGGTGTCCTGAACGATCTCATTGTCTATTTGGGGAAATGCAGACAAGTGGGAACTCTGGAAAGACCTGTGCCCACACTACTTCTTAACCACTTGCTCCACAAAACATAAATTAAGCCACAGATACTGTGAGAGACTCTTTAAGAAAACAGATAAACAGAATGCAAAATATGAAGGAAACAGGATCCCAGAGAGGACTTCCTTTTAGGAAATAATTTGTTTATTTAATCAAAAATGTTTATAGGTTAAAGTTAATATTTAACATTTTGACCTCTAAATATTAAACATTATTAGTTTTAAAAAGATAAAATAAATTATAAGTAGTCACCAAATATTAATATTACTATATACATGTTGTAGCTCATGGGGGCAAAGTGAAAGAGAGCAGAGAAGAAAACTTTTTCCTTTTCTTGTCATTTCCTTCATGTTTTCCCCTTTCTCATCTTCTTCCTCCTGTCTCCTCGTCCTCCTTTATTAAATATAAAAACTTCTGGCTTAATCACATAACAGCCAAGGGCTTTGGGAGCTCAGGAGCATGTGATATCTTGCTAGGTGAAGTGACTTTTGAACTTCACCCTCAGGGAGGAGTTGTTTATCAAGGACATGATGGCCCAAGGAAGAGGCAACATGGATTTGAAATGAGGATCGGTGGGGCCTGTCAGGAATGAATGATGGCCAGCTTTGCTACCTAACCTAGCGTCCGCCTTCATCGCATAAAATTTTGAACTTCCCTTGTTACATTTCTTAAAATGCAGCCAGTTGCAAGATCTTTGGAACAGTAAATAGTCCTTTCTAAACTTGGAGAAAATTAAAGTGGTAATACAGCATTCAAAACCAGTTAGAATTAGATGGTTTCCTTCTTAATTACCTCTGCGAGGGCCTTGGGGATCCTAGGGCGATGTCATTGAGGGAAACTCAGGCCATGGGCACAGAACTAAAAAGTCATGAGAGAAGCTTCGTCTCTATTTCAAATTTCTAATCTCCACCTCTTCCCCACTAACAACCCTGAACTCTGAGTGAGGAGGGTCTCTTTCCCTATTTTTCCCGTCAGCCTCCCCATTTTTTCCTCACGCTACTGCCAAAGCCAACTCAAAACTCAGCAGTAAGATCATCCTAATTAATACTCCAGTTACGCTGAGTGTGTACACCAAAACCATTTTGATGGGTATATCTGGGGCTCTTGAGTTTATAATATTGGTTCTACAGGAAAAGTCATTTCTGATTTTCAGATGAGTAACCTAGAAGTAGTTTGGGGCAGAAAGGTCATTGGTTTGTGGGGCACTCATTCTGTAAGAAGCTAGTGGCTGTGTCAGCCCTCAGGTTGGATCTTTCACACCCCGTGAGACTGGGCAAGGACCGTGGGAGCAGGCACTGGTTGAACCTTTTACTTCTCCTAACTTCATCGTACATATCGCCAAAAGGCGGGTGGCTATTTAAATGTCGGCTGTATCTTTTGTTGTTTAGGTGATTGCATAATCTTTCTGATAAAGGTCTACGAAAAAATAATGAAATGATACTTGATTTCATACTGTGAGCACACTGTGTAAATAATTATGAAAAAAGGGGAAAAATGTTTACAGCAATGAAAGCCCCATGAGAAACACAAGATTATACTAACAGGACATTGTGTGTATTATTTTTGATATTCTGAAAAAGCAGTTTCAAGTATTTTACATACTGAGTTGGATGTTGGGATTGTAATTGTTCTTCTTTTGTTACTCAGAATGCATTGGAGGCTTTCACCAAGACTTGTCCATGTGTTCTGAGTTCTGTGATCCAAATCGAACCTCTCGGCTGGCTTCCTTCACTTTTCTCTCTCACAATTTCATCTCCCATCTTCTCAGAGACACCCACTGACACCCCTTTCATTAATGTGAAATGTATTGCTTTTCTTAGAAGTCTGTCCCTGAGGCTCCTTTTTTGAAGATTACATTCTATTATCCTTTTTAAAAGACCTTTTTTTGTTTCACTTTTCTAAACATATCAAAATAAACACTAATAAAACACTAATTTAAAAAACTACTTTTGTGAATACTTCAATATTTCTCCTTTCTTACATCAACTTATCTTTCACTGGGAAGTAGAAGATACCACTTTTGCCAACTAACAGCATTGTCCAAAAGATATCTTTATTGAAGAGGAAATAAATACTTCTGCTTTTATGTTGTGATGGTGAGTGAGGTGGAGACAATGCACCTTGCAATTTAAAAATACCTATTATGATTGGTTGAAAACTAGCACGGTGAGTTTCTACTATGAGCTTACTAGGGATCTGAGTGTATTGGGACTTAGAAAAAGCAAGCTTTAAGTAAGGCAACGCCAGCACTGGGAAGGCTATTCCACGGCACAGAAACCTGCTAACCCAGGAAAAAGAGCAGAGGAAACTGAAGGGGGAAATGATTTCTCAAGTGCATGTGAATAAAAACATTGTTTTTTTCATTTCAAAGATGCTTGCCTCTGAGAAGTATTGGTTCCCTATGTAATGCCCACACTTAAAATATATATTAGATTTTTTCATGAAACAGAAAAGTGGTATATTAGAAAAAATGTCATAGGCCAACAGCTCTGTGCAGATGCTTGAGTATATTGAAAGATTAGGCAGAGGCCCAGACAATGGCTCTGAGACTGAACAACAGGCTTCGGGCTAGCCAGGAGAAAATAAAAAGTAAATTCCCCTCCATATCACAGGGGGGACGGCGGCCTCTCAAGTTGCATACGGAGAGAATTCAAACACCTGCTTTTCCTGCTGAAGCCTCAGGAATCGAGAGTATATCAGGCCCTCTCTTGTACTCTGTCCTGCATGCTCTCAGGACCACCTGACTCTGTGAATGGTGTCCCGCAGGGTTTCATGTAGGTTAAGTTGACGATGCCTTGGTTCACACATGCTCCATGTGACCTCTGCTTTTTCTCAGGGCTTTTTCAGTACACAGGCACACCTCAGAAATCGGAGACGTTACGTGCTCATCCATCCAGGGAAGCTCTCAAAAGGAAGTGACAAGGACTTTTCCTTGGAGATCATCAGTGGGCAATTTGAGAAACACTCTGTTTTCTCCTCAGTCTCCACGGGATTGAACTGCAGTGCTCACACCCAGTGAGCTCTCTGACAACAGACTTTCGGGTGGACTCTTCGTCTTTCCCTGTTGACTCTTACTGGTCCCTCAGTTAGGCTCCCTAGATCGATCTCCTATCATTTTCCAAATAAGCCACCTAAATACAAATTATTAGTTCAAGTCTCTGTTTTGGGTTTAAAAAAGAATAAACCTAAATCAGAGGAAAATTTAAATGCTATTCAGAATACTCATAAGTGGTTTTGTGTCAGAAGTTTTGGTTTCTAAATCCATAGAGCCAACAAGACTCACGTTAAAGTGTATATCTAGGCAAGAAGAGTGAAGATTTTATTCAATTCTAACAAAGGCTTTATCTATGGAGGCCCTCAGTGAAAGTTGATCCTTATATTTTTAATATTCTATTGGTTTGGTTTCTTTAAACTATTTTGATGAATCTCAGCCTACAAAGGTCTCTGTTTTTCCCTTTATCAAAGTGTCCTGTTTTAGTTCTTATTCTCTTAGTATCTTATCTAAACTGCTCCAGGTCCAACTAGCCATTGGTATTCTGGGTCTTACAAGTTTTGGAAGTAACCTTAAAATCTAATCACCTCATGAGTCCAATGAAAAATACTGAGGGTCAACAATTGGTACATTAGCTGACCCAAGTTACTCCAAATAGTTAATAGTCTAGATAAATCACTTTGTCTACTGCCTGTGCTTCAAGTGGAGAAACAGAATTAAAATTATTCCTAGAAAACAAATTAGCATAAATCAATAAATACAGTATTTCCCTCTCATGTTTGTTCCAAGAATTTTGTTTACTGTTTTCCCCAGAATATAGTCATTCTTGTGTTCTATTATGTCAAACA
>VMDR010033421.1:0-11374 GCA_007922815.1 Macrotus californicus
TTTAAAAAAAACAGTCTTTGATAGGCTTTCTCCAAATTTGTTACCAAAGAGATTCCTGGGATCTTCCTTTAAAGAATAGATGATTGCTGGTTTGGGGCTCTTCTGTGGAGTTCACATTCTTTTCTTTTTTGGCCACAGAGGCCGTATGAAACTTCAGGGCACTTTGCTCTGTGACCACACTTGTCCTTCATGGGAAAACACAAAATCAGACTGTCATGTTTTTAATATATTTTACTTCATTTGTTGGAAAAAATAACTGAGGAAGTAGCCATAGAGTTACAGGTTGTAAAATAGAAAACAATTCCACTCAATTATTTACTAAAAACAAAAATATAGTAAGAGTTTCTGAGAAGCCTAATTCCTACAGCAGAATTCTGCTATATCCAAGTCCAGAAGATTACTCAAACTCCTGGGAAGGATAGAAAATTTTCTCAAGCTTTATAGTGATACCATGGTGAATTTATTTTTTGTCTTCCTGATGCTTTAAAATCACAAGCATGACAGATGTCAATGAAGTGTTATATCTACTGGAACTAAAAACTGCTGAATCATTACTTAAATCTTTGTTGCCAAGGAGAGAGCATTCTTTCTGCACTTGCGTAAATCTTTTAAAATTTCAGAGGCACATTTGAAAAAGTATACCTGAGTAAAACTTCTTTTCTGAGAAACAAAGTTTTTTTAAAATTTGTTTGTTTATTTTAGGGTTATAATTTCATTTCCCTCAGATATCTTGGGATGTAGGGATCAAGCAACAGAGGTTTTATAAATGATAAAACTGTACTTCTTAGAAACCTCCCCCATGTTATGACTCTCAATGCACTAACGGCTCCGTAGAGCTCCCATGATCCCCCCAAATTATAGCACACTTTGCCAAAATTAAGGACAGTGAGTTCACCTCATGATTCTAAAATTGTTCTGGACTCTCTGGATCCTGTCTCACACATCTTAAATTGAGAAACTACTGGTCCTGGCATGTGAACTATCAAGTTTCTTTTTTGTGAGTCTTTTACAACCATAACTGGAAAAATCTACTACATAGATTGTAAAATCTACTGTGAAATTGCTGGGCTGAAAAGTCTACACACTTTGGTTTACTCACAATTACGATTACACTTACACTCATTCATCCTTTATTGAATGCCTGTCATGTTTAGGCTTTATGTACTGGAGAATTGAAGAATGAGTAACACGAAGACCTCACCCAGTATATAGACCATCGCATGCCCTTGTAGGCTGAGCAAAAATAATTCTGATAAAAGTAGCCATGTGTACAGAAGCTTGATGTCCTCCCTACTTAAAACACAGGCTTCCAAGCTATGTGTTAAAAACAAACAAAACAGCATTGCCATAAAAGACCAAAGGATAATGGGGCTGTTCCAGAGACTTGTTCAGAGAACTTGCTGCCTGGGCAGTTTCTGTACAGTGGCTGCACGCATGGCTAATGACCCATGAAATCACGGACTGTGACACAGCAAACAGCTCCTCAACAATATCTCTGAAAGAATAGATGGGCTTGTTCAACTTCTGTAACTGAAAGAATTTAAGGGGGTATAACGTTATCTGAATAGTATGAATTAAGACCTTCGTGAAATGTAGCTCCAATTTCTCAGTAATCTTTTGTAGAGCGCTCCAGGAAAAGGGCATAATGACATCCAAGCCTGTTTAACCTACAAAATGAGGGAATTAGTTAGCATGATACAATCATATAAAGAATTCCATTCTGAAAGAGTGGTAATGAGATGAAAGAGACTGAAAACTGCTGGCATGACCCTGAAACTCTCCCTCCGCGCGGCTGCTTCCCACCCCAACCCGTTTCACTCAGCACGACAAGGACTCACTCACAAGTGCAGCCCCTTCCTCGGGAAAAGGCCACGCAACTAAAATGCCATCAGCGTGGGCATGTTATTTAGTCATGGCTTCCCTTGGAAGAAAAATCAACAGATTTTTAATATATGTCTTATGGTTTCCCTCCATTTCTTTCTCATCCTTTCTCCCCTTTCCTTTTTCCCCTTTCATTCCTTCTCCTATTAGATACGGTCAGAAATGGTGAGGTGGGCGGGGGGTGGGAGCAGTTGGTGGGGTGTAGAGAAGTGGAAACAAGATATTAAAATGATACAAAAGATAGTAAAATGCTGAATACATTTTGGCATTATTCATCTTATAATACAAAGCTCAGCCAGGGAAACTGATGTACAATGAATGCAAACCCTCTAAGTGGACAAAGTATTAGCCTCCTGGGAGGGAACAGAATGTGCTGTGATAACTAGTCAAGTAAACAATTTGATCACCAATTTTTTAAACATTTGCTTGGATTATGTGAAAATGAGAAAATCTGATTTCACACTTGCTAAAATTCCACTGTAATCATCACTAGTGTATCGGTTTTATTTGTTTAATGAGTATTAGCGCAGCACTTACATACAAGGCCTCTGCCAGGAGCTGTGAGAATACCCACATCTTAAGGAGAATTAAAAATAGGCAAGGGACAAACAGGTGTAACCACCACCAAAACAAGGAAGTATAGGGTGCCTATCATAAGAGTGTTAAAAGAATACTTTGGATATAAAGGGGAAAAGTTTTTGTGATTTAGGGATGCAGAGCTGGCTGTAGGAAAGAATCTTCAGCAGCATAACCAGCATCATTCTTTCCCTGCCCTGTTCCCTGCCCTTGGGCCTCCTGTCGTTCTTGGATCTAGGTCCTCACTGCCTCTCAGGCTCTTCTGCGAAATGCAAGTGCATTCGGCTCATTCTAGTCTTTTTCTTTTTTCTTTTTCTTTTGGTTTGGCTGATCGCCAATTTCTCACTCTCACCTAAATTGTCTTGCACAAAGAATAAATTCTTGCTAATATGGTAATGAGTGATAATGGACTAGTATGTAAGAGCTGTGAGGTAATGTGTTTGCATTTCAATGGACTTTTGGAGATAATGTCCCAAAGGAATGGTGAGAAATTTTTTGGTAACACCGCAGGCTGATGGCAGAAATATTTTTGGGTAGGTCGGCAGATGTCTTTCAAATCTTACCACATAAGCAACCGCTTTCTCTGCAATCAAGTAGGGCTGTTCCTCCAAGTCTATTTACCTTTTATTTATTTATTTATTTATTTTAAAGAAGACCGACTGTAGAAGGCTCTGTTATTCAACTCAAACTCAGTTGTGATACCACCCACAAAGAGCTCCACATAATTTCCCTTATGTGTCCACAGTGCAGCCCTGTGTGTTTTATGTCTTTTAGGAAAGCCAGAAGTGACCTGTAATTACAAGCAAACATCATGATTTTATTTTGAGTTTGTGTTAAATGTTTCTTTTACACTTTAAAAGGAGTGATTGTATCATTAAAGCAATTACTTTGAGGGGTAAGGATTTGGGTTTTCTTCCATTTTTCAGACAGAAGCATCCTGAAGAACCAGAGAGCCCACTTGTCACATGCCTGTCCTAGGGCAGGGACAGCCAGCCTGAGGTCCAGATGTCACACACAACTGGTTGGTGCTCGTCCACCCTCTTCCCGTCTCCTAGACATTCTGGATGTCATATACTGTTTAGTTTTAAAGTCAAGAAAGTAAAATGTAATTTTGTTTTTACTATTTTAGAAGAATTCCACAATGCCTTTTGAAAAAAATACCAGCGCCTATTGTGACAAAACTGAAGGGAAATATAACCGACATAGGGGACAGATAGGGCATGTAATTTTTGCTTAATTTGTAACTTTACAATGATTTTCTTCTTAATTATTGCATATATTCTTGTGCAAGATCTACTTTCTAGTTAAAATGGTATCATTAGAAATGACACATGGATGCTAAACACACATTTCATTGCTTTCTTAGCTTAGCATTAGCTGGCTGAAATGAAGACCAGTATAACATTTTTATTTGGAAATATGAAAACCTTCTTTGGAAACCATATGTGTCAGGTTTTAAACTTTATTTTTAAACCTCCTCTTTCCCTCCACACAGCCTGCTAAGATTGTTGAGCTCTACAGATTTCCACCTGTCAGTCAATGTGCCGATTAAAGGGTTCGGCTGACGATGGTGAACCTCAGCGAGGATCCGCTGTTGTTCTGGGCTGATGAAAGCAGCCCTACTAGGCCAGCGTCTCATGATTCCCTCCAGCAGTAGGGAAAGTCTCAGGGAGGTTTTGCAGACTTTTTACACTTTACTGAAAAATGGAAAGAAAACTCAAGGAATTACAAGAAAATCTAAAATCTTTGCCGAGAAAATTTTAGCATCAAATCACTAATTAAAAATCTTCTTGTGTGTGCTCTGGTTTCTCCTCCTCATTCTTCTCCACCAGACATTGAAATGTTCTTTAAAAAGAATAACTGCCTATCAAAGTGAGACTCAAAGTGGCATTGGCTGGTGACCTTTTTGGCGGTAGAGGTTGTCCTCACACATTAACTTCACAGTGACAGAATTTTGCATTTCCCCCCTTTTCTGCCGGATAACAACCCCAAAGGAAAACGTAAAAGGCCCCAGCTGGATAAGTCCTGTGTGAAGTATTCCAGTTGGATAGAACTCACTTCTCCATCTTTGCTCTGTTCCTCAACTGTTAATTTTCTTTTGTTACAGCACAGTGAGCAATGCCTTGTGATAATTAATTAGGGCTCATTTGTTTTTTGCCGTTTCACATCTTTCGCCAATACATTGGGGATTTCAAAATTATCACAATGTAATCAGGTAAGCTTAGGACTTCAAGTACTGGACTGAAATTATTATCACTCAGTGTTCGTTCAATATATGTACACAAACAGCTAATATAGAGTGAGCTACGGAACAAGAATCTGTAGCAGAATTTTTAAATGGTAAAATTATATCCATATATATATATATATATATGATTGCAATTTTTAACACCAGATTAAGCTTTAAAATTGAGAAAGTTAGTAATCACTTAAAATTAATACTTTAAAATTATTTTCAAATTTATGTCCTGTGCATAGTTTTTCATATTGAAAGGCTTTAAGTTTCACAGAAGTACATCCTCTGTGATGATCTAGGATCATCAATAAGGAAAAGGCAAACTTTGGTCTGGGTCTAGATTTAACATTACCATTTTCATGATAGTATTTTGTGAGTGGAGCCAGAATTAATCTCTAAAAGAAAAATAGTGTGCCATTCAAACCTTTTACAACACCCATTCTTTCACTCAAAAGGCAGGATGAGGGAGGGAGAGTAGAAGGGATTGAAGGGGACGAGGGAAGAACGAGAAGAAGGGAGGAGGAGGAAGAGAGTGAAGGACCTTTCCAGCTGTGCCCTGTAATGGCCTTCTGTCAATTGTCCTTCATGTCAGCTTGAGGTAAACTTGGCATCACGGTTCAGAGATATAGAATTAGAAACAAAACAAAAACTCTTTAGGACTTGATACATATGAAAATCCCTAGGCTAGTTTCATCTGTGGAAATAAGTCTGTGTGTCTTGGACATTGTCAAACCACTCAGCAATTTATGGATTCAACAAATAAGATAAAAATCTGAACCCTCTAAATGCTTCTCAGAGCCATAGAAAACATATTCTTTTATGTTGGCTTTGAGTATATGTGGAAACGTATCCACGTAGCAGTTGTATTTTTTAGGTTGTTAGAACATTATCAAAATCAGATTTGAAATTTTTGAGTTACTTAATACTGTCTCGTGGTCCCAGGGGGGAAAAGCACTATTTTTTACCATCTCATTTAAGACATGGAAGAATCAAACTGCTAGATCAGAAATGCATTCTGTAGGAGTCCCTTTGCATTTTGAGAAAAACCCTGCATTTTGTTTTCCAGCTCTGAGCAATTGTTAAAGTTACGTGTTGCCTGTTAGGTCTGAGGTGTAGATCTAGCTGGACATCTACATGTAAAATAATTAGCTTAGCTGGCATTTGTTTCCAGAGACTTAATCCTTTTAGCAAAGATCAGATGGCAGTTTCAATCCAAAAAATTCTTTCATAACTAAAATTCAACAAGAATTTCAAAAAGATGAGGTGCCAATGACCATTCCAAAGTAAATTTTGAAACAGAGGCATAGATGCATGGAGCAGACCTACAGCTGTCAGAGGGGAGGGGATGGGGGAACTGGATGAAAGCGGGTAAAGGGATCAGCCAAAAAACATATATGTACACAATACAGGGGCACAGACAACCGCGTGGTTACAGCCAAAAGGAAAAGGGGGTGAGGCTCTAACCAAAACACAGGTCCTGCTGCCTGCTGCTATGAAAGCCAATACTCAATACTGGAGAGGCAGGTCTTATGCAAAGGAAAGGGGTTTCTTTGTAGATGCTGGCCATCTGTAAGATGAGGGACTCATGTCTCAAAGCCCGTCTTCACATCTCAGTGGAGGCAGAGATTTTTATAAGGAGGGAGAGGGGAACAGAACAAAGAGATCAAGGGAGGGGGTTGCAAAGTTCTCTACATGCAGATGAGCACAGTCTATTCCAGTAAGGCAAGTGATGGTCCCATGTGCATCACCCTGGATTAGTCATCCTGGCTTCACATCATCCTGGATCCATGGTTGAAGGTCAGAAAATCTCCTGGAGCTGGGATGCCTACAGGTCTGAGTCTGTATCTTTTGAAGTTAGTTCTTAGGATTCTTATACAAACATGCTGTTCCTCTACAAGCCACATATTAGTCAGAGTCAGCACTTACAGAAAGAATGTCAGAAGAATGGAGTGGGTTACAGTTCCCACTGATACAATTGTCCACAGTTACAGGGCCAGGCAGAGGTGGGCAAAGCAGGGGAAAATGGGGTTGGAAAGAGACCCCACTGGGTCTGTTGGGGCAGTAGCCCTTGGGGCAGTAGGTGCAGACGATGTTTTACTGAGTTGTACACTTGAAACATGTATGATTTTGCAAACCAATATTATCCTAATAAATAAAAGAATAAATAAATAAAAGTAATCTTTGAAAAAAATGTCATTCCAGAGCCTAATTCTTCTACTGGAAGCTATAATTCTACATTGCGAGATAAAGATCTTGCAATGATGAATCCAGTGTTAAGTATTTAAACACAAAATTTACAGGAGCAAGCATACAGTAGTCAATTGTTTTAATTAAATAGATTTTCTCGTTAGTGACAAGCCCTGAGAGGTACAAAGGAACACTGAAATCCTATTAATTATCTTTTCTTTGTACCACTTCACTAAATTTGTATCTTAAAGTGTTCCCCTGTGTTGTGATAAATTTGGAGATTATTACAAGATTTTAATTGTAAACAAAAGTTATTTGAATACTTATTTCCCTTCAGTATTCTCTAATGGCATATTTACACTTGACATTGTTATTAGTAACAGGTACTAAATTAACAAAGCTATTTAATTTGTTTAATTAAGCTGAAGTAACATTTAATTAAAATTCAGGTACATGATAAAATAGAGATATTGCAAAAAGGAGTTAATAAAATCTAAAACCGTAAAAGGCTCATGGTTACTTAATCCAAACTTTCTCAAGTCAGAGAACTCCACAAAAATAGGCTGATATTATCCTAGCTGAATGGCTCACTTGGTTGGAGCTGACCTGTACACTGAGAGGTTGTGGGCTGAACCCCTGGTCAGAGCACATACCTAGGTGTCAAGTTCAGTTCCTGGTTGGGGTAGGTACTGGAGGCAGCCAATTGATGTTTCTCTCTCTCTCCCCACCCATTCCTCCCTCTCTAAATTCAATAAAAACATATCAGGTGAGGATTTTTTAAAAACTGGCTGACATTTATTCATACTTCATTTGCTTACTTTCAGGGATGGAGAGCTGAGTTCTTCATAAGGCAAGCATTTCCATTATTAAACTTATGTTATCTGTCTTTTTGTATCTCTTATCCACTGGTCTTATATTTTCCCTTTGAAACATTAGAGAAAATGTCTATTCCTTCTTGAACAACATGCACCTCCCCCCACCTCCTAATATTTAAAAATTCTATTCTGTTATCAATTAAATCTCTCCTTTTCTAGTTTTTCAACCACTGTTTCATGGCATGATTCTAAGACCAGATTCTGATGACTCCCAGTTAAATTATTCTAAATTCACTCTATTCTGTCCCATATCATGGCATCTGGGATTGGATCAATACTCAAGGGATGGTCTGACTAGTGCTGAATGCAATGATGGAGAAAATCTCAGTTGATTTAAACAATATTTTTTTCCTCTTAATGCAACATAGAAATATGTATTCAGCATGTTGGCAGAGTTTGGTGTGATAGCTTCATTAGGTGACATCATCTTTGGTTTCGGTGCTGGAATCATTGGTCAATTAAGGCACTTCAGACTCTTTTTCAAATCTACTGTTGTCAAGCCTGTATTTTCATTCTGTTTTGTATGTTCTTTACTTTTGCCGTTGTTGTTACTTTTAAACTTCAAGTAGGAATTGAGTGTTGATCTTGTTAAAAAGATAAAATATTGGCTCTTTCAAGATCATTTTGAATCTTAATTTTGTTCTCTTCAGTGTTAGCTATCACCATCATACTTGGAGCTGTGCAAGTTTGATAAATAAGCATTCTTTTTTTTTTCAACAAAATTCCTGGATAAAAAGTTAATCATGACAGAATTAGGAAAAACTTTGGAATTCCACATGTGTATAGATGCCTTATGGTATACTATGAAAGACTCTTTTATAGTCACTAATGAACACACTTTGAGTTACTATCATACAAGGAATCTCATCAGATGGTTTTAAAATCAAGCAGTAGAGTGAAAGGTGTTATAGAGCATGGAGATTAAGGGCACCAGACACAGGGCCCAGAACGACAGAGACTGAACCTGGGTTCTGGTTCATACCAGCTGTGAGCTTGCCTTTGCCACTCACCTCCTGATTCACTTTCTTCATCTTTACAGTAGAGAAGGATGACAATGAAGATGATGATGATGATTATAAAACCTGTCTATAGGGTGGTTATAAAGATTAAATGAGTCTAAAATGCTATGACATATGACATATAATAAATATAACATAGTGACTAAAATTAACCCCATATTTCATAGCATTTTTTTGACCTATCAGCTTTTGTGAACTATATTCTTAAATGTGATTGATTTAATTTTCCAATGGTAGTAAAATATGGGATCATTAATTTATTTCAAAAACTTATCTAGAATATATACCTGATACTAATATAAAATAATAGTGAGTATAAGTTATAATAAAAAGTTTTAAAAATAACACATGACTCCACTCCAGAAAGACAAACAACCCAATCAAGAAATGGGCAAAGGACCTGAACAGACACTTCTCCAAGGAGGACACACAGAGGGCCCAGAGAAATATAAAAGGATATTCAGCATCACTAGCCATCAGAAAGAAGCAAATTAAAACCACAATGAGATACCACTTCACACAAGTCAGAAAGGCCATCATAAACAAATCAACAAACAATTGCTGGTGAGCTTGTGGAGAAAAGCGAACCCTAGTGCACTGTTGGTGAGAAACCAGACTGGTGCAGCCACTGTGGAAAGTAGTATGGAATTTCCTTAGAAAACTAAAAATTAAATTGCCTTTGACCCAGCAATTCCACTGCTGGGATTATATCCTAAGAGTCCTGAAAAAACAATCCAAAAGAACCTATGCACCCCAATGTTCATAGCAGCACAATTTACAACAGCCAAGTGCTGGAAGCAACCTAAGTGCCCATCAGTCAATTAGTGGATCAAAAAACTGTGGCACATTTAATGGAATTCTATGCAGCAGAGAGAAAGAAGGAGATCCTACCCTTTGCAACAGCATGTATGGAACTAGAGAGCATTATGCTAAGTGAAATAAGCCAGGCGGTGTGGGACAAATATCATATGATCTCACCTATAAGTGGAACTTAATCAATAAAACAAACAAGCAAGCAAAATATAACCAGAGACATTGAAATTAAGAACAAACTGACAGTAACTAGAGGGGAAGTGAGAGGAGTTAATGGGGGGAAAAGGGAGAATGGTTTTCAGGAACATGTATAAAGGACACATGAACAAAGCCAAAAGGGGGTAAGATCAAAGGTGGGAAGTGAGGATGGCTGGGGTTGGGAGAATTGGTGAGGGGAAAGTGGAGACAACTGTACTTGAACAACAATAAAAAAATGTGAAAAAAAAGCCGGCCAAGATGGACACATAGGTAGACACATTGTGCCTCCTCACACAACCAAAAGAAGGACAACAACAAATTTAAAAACAAAAAACAACCAAAACCTCCAGAATATCAAACTGTATGGAAATCCAACAACCAAGGAGTTAAAAAAGAAACATTCATCCAGACCTGTAGGAGGGGCAGAGACGGACAGCCAGGTGGAGAGGACTCTCGGCAAGGCAGCAGCTGGCAGACCCGGCGGATTGCAAACTGGGCTGTCCCACGTTCGAGTGCAGATAAACTGGGCGGAACAACTGGGGAGTGAGAAAGACCACACAACCCTGAGTTCCAGCTTGAGGAAATAAAGCCTCAAAGCCTCTGATTGAAAACACCTGTGGGGGCTGAGACAGCAGCAGGAGAAACTCCCAGCCTCACAGGAAAGTTAATTGGAGAGACCCACAAGGTCCTACAATGTACACAAGCCCACTCACCTGGGAATCGGTGCCAGAAGGGCCCAACTTAATTGTGGGTCATGGGAGAAATGACTGAAACCGGCAGATAGCAACACTGTTCCCTCTTGGACCCTCCCCCACAGACAGCATCACAACCAAGTGACGTGCGTTGCCCCTCCCTGTGAACATCTAAGGCTCCACCCCTTACTACTCAACAGGTGCACTGAGACAAAATGAAAGAACAGGTCAAAGCTCCAGAAAAAATACAACTAAGCAACAAAGAGATAGCCAACCTGTCAGATGCACAGTTCAAAACACTGGTGATCAGGATGCTCACAGACTTGGTTGAGTATGGTCGCAAATTAGATGAACAAATGAAGGATACGATAAGGGCAATGAAGGAAAATGTACAGGGAACCAACAGGGATGGGAAGAAAAACGGGACTCAAATCAATCGTGTGAACCAGAAGAAAGAAAGAAACATTCAACCAGAACACAATGAAGAAACAAGAATTCAAAAAAATAAGAAGAGGCTTAGGAACCTCCGGGACATCTTTAAACATTCCAACATCTGAATCATAGGGGTGCCAGAAGGAAAAGAGAAAGAGCAAGAAATTGAAAACTTATTTGAACAAATAAAGAAAGAGAACTTCCCCAATCTGGCAAAGAAAATAGACTTTCAGAGGGTCCAGCAAGCTCAGAGAGTCCCAAAGAAGTTGGACCCAAAAAGGAACACACCAAGGCACATTGTAATTACATTACCCAAGATTAAAGATAAGGAGAGAATCTTAAAAGCAGCAAGAGAAAAGGAGACACTTACTTACAAAGGAGTGCCCATAAAACTGTCAGCTGATTTCTCAAAAGAAACCTTATAGACAAGAAGGGGCTGGAAAGAAGTATTCCAAGTCATGAAAG
>VMDR010033422.1:0-11379 GCA_007922815.1 Macrotus californicus
CTGATTTATCAAACTTCCAAAGGTTTTGTATACAGCCATATTTAAAGTTGAGGGACGATAAAGGCCCAGCCCTTGAGAGAGCCATTTGGCAGTGTACATCAAAGCCTTCTGTTGTATGTACCTTCATATAGCATTTACATTCAAGAAACTTATTCTGAGGAAATGGTAAAGCTGTGCACAGTTTTAATTCATAGATCTTCATTAGGGTTTGCTTTATCATAATGAAAAATCAACGAAAATAAAACAGTATCCACCAATCAACTTTAACTACCCTCCCCCCCTCTACACCCACCTTCTGTTTAAAGCTGACCCGTTCTTCAGGGCAGCCTAAGTGTGTTGTCTCAAACAGATGTTTGCAGCTGGCACAGGGCTCCTTATCCCCCTCACATCTCAGTCCCTTTAGCTGTTTCTGTCCACTCTAGTCATTTTTTATATTTAGTCATATATGGCCTTTTGTGATAACTTGAACATTTACAAGCTATCTTGAAATCTGCTTCTTTCCTTTACCAGTATTAATGGAGCATGTGTTTACTGATCAGCCTCCTTGAATGAGATTGTTAGTTTCTGGGGCCACCTTAGCCCACCACTAGGCTTGCACCCAGAGTTGGATAGGCCCTTTGTTGAGTAATTGAGCGAGGGAAGGTATGAGGAATTACTGACTGGTTAACTGGGATCCTGAAAAAGGGGTCCTGAGTTGCCACTTAAAGTTCCCAGGAAGACTTCTCTGCAAACAATGCAACGAGTTGGCTCCCTCTGCACAGATTGTCAGGGCATCTACAGTCTCTTCTTTCCCATCCAACTGCTGCCTTAGTTACTTCCTCAAATTCATGTCCAGGCTCTCTTTTCTCCTATCTCAAACATGGCCAAAGGCCACAAATACCCATTGCCTGCAAATAAACACTCTGCTTTATGATGTGAAGGTCCTCTGTTTCAGAGCATAGGCCTGCTTTCCCAGGCTCTTTCTCCCAGATTTCTGATCTGACCCTCTTCAGTACTTATTATTTCCCAATCACACTATAACAAGATTTTCTTGATTAGTATATGTTTAAGTATATGGATATTTATATAAATTATTCATATACATACACAAACATATACATGGTTATATATCATTGCAATTCAAATAAAAGAAAAGGACACATGATCACTGTAGAACATAAAACTTCAGTGAAACATTTGACTTTCTCTGTCCAGCTTATTTGACTTAGCAAAATGTCCTAAGCTCCATCTATCTTACTGGAAATGGCAGGATTTCCTTTTTCTCATCATGATTAATATTACATATATTATTATACATACACACTATTCTGTGTATATACATATAAAATCTCACATCTTTATCCATTCATCCATTGGTGATTACTTGGGACCTTTCCATATTGTGGCTATTGTGAATAATGCTGCAGTTAACATGTAAGTGTATGTACTCGTATCTCTGAGATCCTGGATTGCTGGGATTATATGGTAGTTCTAGTCTAAATTTTTTTAGGAACTTTCACACTTTTTTCCATAGTGGTTGCGCCAGTTGACATTTCCACTAACTATGCACAAGGGTTCCCGTTTCTCCACATTCTCACCAACACTTGTTATTTCCTGTCTTTTTGATTGTAGCCACTCTGACAGGTGTGAGGTGATACTGCATGGTGTCACTTACATGTGAAATCTCAAAAAAAAGAAAAAAGGAGAAAGTCAAACTGATAGAAACTGAAAGTAGAAAAGTGGATGCCAGGGGCTGAGAGAGTGATTCTGGGGTTATTTTTGAGATTGTCATTGAAACAGTAACATGAATTAAATTAAAGTGTAACTTACTCAGATGGATGTAGAAGGACTGAATTAGTACAGTCCAAAGAGTTCTCATTTAGAACAGAGGGAGCTTATAATGGGGCTTCTGGGCTGAATCCACTGGGCTAACTAGTGTACTAACTTTAGGGAGCTAAGCAACTGAAGGGACTTTGCTTATATCAATGTTTGAGATATTTGTGAATGGACAGTTTGTATATTGATTTGTTCAATGAAAGCCTGCTGTCACGTTAGCTGAAGAATTGTAATTAATTTGTAGGTCTTTTATTTTCTTCTGTCACACAAATTTCAGAATTGAAATATATGATATCAAAACTAGACCATTTATATTTTGTAAAAATTAAAAAATAAACTTCTCTTTCTCAAAACCTTTGTAAGATACATATCTGAAATACAAATAAATTATTAGGGCACTGGTTCCAAAAGTATTAATTTCTGAACCAGGAGCACCTAGAGCTGGTTAGAAATGCAAATTCTTGGTCCCTACCTCAGACCTAATGACTCAGCAACAAACATCCAGGTGGTTGTGAAGCACACTCAAGTATGAGAACCACTGTCTTAGGGTAATAACTACCTTTCAGGAGAGGTGCTGTATGTGAAAAGATGTTATTTTTGTGATTTATTAAAAAAAATTTTATGTATTTACTTTTAGAGAAAGGGGAAGGGAGGGTGGAAGAGAGAGAGAAATATTGATGTGTGAAAGAAACATCGATCAGTTGCCTCTCTCATGCACTGCAACCAGGGACCAGGTCCCAACCCTGGCATGTACCCTAACCAGGAATCTAACTGGCTACCTTTCGCTTTGTGGAGCGATGCTCACACACACAACCAACTGATCTATGCTGGGTACAGGGCTTTTTGTTTATATTTTTGATCAGGAAAGGTCGTCATACTTTGGGTTAAGTGTTTTATTTGGTCCAATGTTATTGAAAATTATATAAATAAAACCTTTTTAATATATTTAATTGATATTAAAATACAGTTTTGCTCACTGGTCTTTCCCTTCTATTCTTCTTTGCATCTCCACATGGTAGACGAATTGGATTTTATGTCAATACTTTCAAAAATGTCTCTAGCCTTGAGGCCAAGTTTCACAAGGAAATTGCGGTGGTGAGTAATGATTATTTTTACTTATGGGATATAAAGTAAATGAACATTTATTCTGGAAGCAAATGAAGTGGCATGGCACTATGCAAAGAATGTACTCACTTGCATGTTGTTTCTCATAGTGTATTGTTACTCTCAGTAGTATTTCTACAGGTTTGTTGTTATGACCACATAGTTCTCTATGTCTTACAAAGATTTTAGTTTGTGGGTGTACAAAAGTGCTCTCATCAGTCACTGGCTGCTTTTATTTCTTTTCTGAAATTATTTTTTTCATTGTCACAGTTTCATTTTTTTCAGTCAGTTTTTAATGTTGGAGTTTCGAGTGATACTTTAAGCTATGAAAAAATTTGACTCCAAATATTCAGATAATCAGCAGCTGTGTTGTCAGCTGGTGTTTTCTTAGTTTAGCAAGTGGTTGTATGACTTTATCTCTATACAGTCAATGTAAAGAATTACTTTTTTGTTTTTTTCTCTGTGCTGTGGTTAATAGACATATTTTAATTTTTTTAAGTTTGTTTGTGGCGTTTCAGTTTTGACATGAATTCTAACTTGTCAATAAACAGTCCCTTTTGAGGTACAATAGCCTGAGTAGGCATCAGAATGAATTACAGCTAATAGACAAGTGGCCTCTGTCCCCTTAGCTTTGCCACAAACTGTATGAAGTAATGACGAAACTGGGTGACCAGCACGCTGACAAGGCCTTCACCATTCAAGGCGCTCCCAGGTAGGCCAAGTTCAT
Source organism: Macrotus californicus (assembly GCA_007922815.1). Lineage (NCBI taxonomy): Eukaryota > Metazoa > Chordata > Mammalia > Chiroptera > Phyllostomidae > Macrotus > Macrotus californicus. The sequence continues at coordinate 3,647 of VMDR010033422.1, forward strand.
CAGAGCCAAGTTTGTGTCCATTCATCTAAATGCAATGCTTGTTGCAATTTCTGCAGTCTGTACCAACCTATACTATTTTATTCATCCCATAAAAGTAAAAAATAAAGGAGCTTTTCCATGTGGAGGCAGACACCAGCCTTAATTCTATGCTTTTACATTTACCTTCAGCCTTCAGATTTATCTGTCACAACCTTTTCTCATTGTCATGACAGAACTGACTATCTACCACTCTGCTTTTCATGGGACCTAAGAGCAATGGTATAAGTTTTTAACATATAATTTCTAGCTGTGCATTTGTTACTTCTCTTGGAGAAGGAAGGGATTCCCCAAACTCACAACTATTAACCCTGATATTTATCGTTGGTGATAACACACTCAAAGAACCCATTTTGGGAAAGGAGAGAAGAAGTTGGCAAGACCTCACCACCACCTTTTCTCCTCCCAACTTCACCTGGCAAGCACCATGCTGTTTTTCTTTTCTTGCACACGGCTATTTTGAATAGGCCTCCAAACACACTGAAGACCTAGTGATCCATAAGTGAAATGTCTGCATTGCCAGGGTTGTTTGGCTTTATAGCAGCTTTCTCCCATGATTTTGGAATCCCTCTTTTTCCATCCTTCTCAGGTATTATTTACCCAAAGAATGCAGGCAAGTGAGTCTGTGCTGGAAGTCCAAAGACCCAGCTTTCAGTTTTATGACTTTACATGTAGTTAACATGTGTTGACTTTCTTAAGTCCAAAGGCCTCTGTAGTTAAAGACTTCATTTTTTTTAATCAGTAGGGGAAAAGATGCTGTTGGACTAAACAGCTTTAAAATAATAGGCAGGGCTGGGGAGTGGAGGGATCAAGAAACAGAAGAAAGGACTCATGGACATGGACAACAGTATGGTGATTGCAGGGGGGGAGGGGGTGGGTAGAGGTGGAAGAGGGTTTAAGGGAGATAAATGATAATGGAAAAACACAATAAAAATAAACAAAAAATGGAGTAATAATCCGTTGTGACATTCTATATTTGCAATCTTAACATCAATATATATATACTCATACACATTTATAAATGTATGCACACTCCTACACATGCACCACTATCTCTGTGTGTCAGTGTTTGGATCTCTCTGGAGGTAGCTAATATTCTTATTTGTTGCTCTTTGGATTAGCTGTATTCATAGTCTCTGCTATGGCTGCTGTACTAAGTGAGTATAAAGTGTGTCTCTCCTTCTAAGGGAAAGAATATTGACTGGAAGAATACATGAAAGGGTCAGGGCTACTGTTTCTGATACAGCTAGGAACACAGTAAGAACTGTAATATCAAAATGATATTTAGGTACTTGAGAAATAAAATACATAAAAAAATAAGGATTCCTCCATTATGGAGAGATGAAAGAGACAAAGGCATCTGAAAATTTCAAAGTTGCTAAATCAGATAAAATGGAGAGAGTGGGACCACAGTGATGTAACAAATGTTCCTTTCATTTTTTTCAACATTCCTGTGCAGAATGAGGTGGTAATGAGTGAGCAAGCTCAGTAGGATCTATCTCTATTAAGCATAAATTGGGGCTGTACTTCCTGACAGAGGTCATGATTGCTGGCACATAGCCTCAGTCATGTGGTATGTCTGTGTTTCCTCCATAAGACCCATTCCCTTGTAGGCCATGCTGCTGTGTACATATTTATTTTTGGATGCAGGTCCTGTTCCCTCAATCTGTAGACTTTTGAAATTCTTAGAGAGCAGAATATCTCTCAAGTGCCTTCTTAGTCATTAATTTTGAGCTGTTCACAAGCACCTGGCCTGGTGCCAGGTATATGGTGGGTTGTAAGTAAATATTTCTGATTCTGTTATATCACATAATTTGTTTGCACATTTCAAGGTGCCTGAGTTGAGTCATTGTTAAAGGTGTGGAAGCAGAAACAGTTAATAAATTAATTTCCAAATGTTACCAGAAAGCACTCCTATAAAATCTTAAATTTAACATTATCCTAAGGATGCCTTTTAACATAAAATTTATCATTTTCGAGGTAGGTTTTTCTATAGATTATGACATAGCAACATTCCCTTATAAATCAAAAGTGAAATTAGTTCAGTTAATTCAGCTTATGTTCGAAAGATTCTTGCAAAGCCTGTTTGGCAAAGTGGAAAGAACAAGGGTTAAATTAGTAAGGCCTGAATTCAGATCCAGTTAATTGCCCAGTAACTTTAGGCATTTTTAACTCTCTGCATGAGTATTGTGGTGATTAGAGATAATCTGTGAACAGGGTCTGGCACACAGTGTTAATAACCAGAATTAACCTGGAAGAAGGAATAGATAGCAAATCATTCCTATTAGGGCTCAGAATTTCTCTGGGATGGAGGATTCCTAATAAATAAATACTGCTCCTTAAAGACCCCTTGCTTACATTTCATGTGTTGATCCAGTGATTCAGGTCCTCTCCGCATCACAAAGACACCATCACCGCCCGAGGAGCCTTCACCCATCCCAAGCCCGACAGCTAGTCCCAATCATACACTGGCGCCTGCATCTCCCGCACCAGCGCGGCCTCGGTCACCTTCGCAGGTAGGAAGAGATCAAGTATATTAGAGTGACTGGAAAAGCTCATGGTGGGATGACCCCATCTGGTATAGTTCTGTGGGGCAGGGGAATTGAGAAGAGTTTACTTCTGGTTGAGGAGACTTTGAAGTATGAAGCTTTAGGCATTATAATTGTCTGTAAGCAATCAATTTATTTTTCTTATTTGGACCTCTTATTTTCTTGCACACCCTATATTTGAGTGTGTTTATCTCAGCTTCCTTGGGCTTGCCTCCTCTCCTCTTCCATCTTTTGCTCACAAAATCTTTTCCTTAAAGGCTTCCATTAATCCTACCTTCTCCATGAAACTTCCCTCCTGTAGTGCTTTAGTAAGGTTCATGGCAAGTACGGCCACGAAAAGCTGTTATGTGAATATGCCACTTCACATTTTTTGTATCACCCATCATTGATGCAGTCCTGTCCCACAGGACCGCGTGTTGTTGTGGATGATTGTCCTAATATCTCTGGACAAATGACGAACAACGAACAAATTCACATGGACTAAAGGAATCCGGTGGAGAAAAAGGGATGGCAAGGCCACTCTCTGAATGAGAAAGAGAGTGCTAGCTTGGCCGCTCTCTCAGAGAGAGAGAAAGAGAGAGAGAGAGTCTGTGTGGCCACTCTCTCAGAGAGAGAGGGCCCTGACCCCTCACCTGGACAGGCTTTTATTGACACTCTAGGTACATTACATCAAAGATGGTCCTCATTTACTATGCACAGGTTCCCTTTAGGTGGTTACCAATTGTAGATAACAAAGGGAAGAATGTTGCTAATCACTTCAAAGATAAAATACAGAGGGGAGAGGAGACTTAGCTGGTTACACATGTACTTTGGAAGTCTAGCACAAATCAAAGTAAACTTCTGCTGTCTCCATCCCAGGTGAGGGAGTTTTTAGCAAGAGCAAGTTTCAAAGCGGCCTAGGAGCAATGCATGCCTGATTCCCCATGGGAGACCCATCCATGGATTTGTTTTCTGCACACCAACACACATGTCTGTTTTCAGAATCAGAGCTGAGCCACAGTCCACATTTCACGTGGATAGGTTCCCTATACATCATTTATTGTACATGAACAGACATGCAACAAAAGTGCAGGAAACAAATGATTGAAAGAAATAGTAAGGGCTAGGGAAAGGTAAATATAGAGAAAAATTGCCATCCACTCTTCCCTACTTCGGGTGAATATGAAATTTCTATAAGAAAACTTGAAGTGTCCAGTTCAGTTTAAGCTTTCATGAGTTCGGCTAAATCTAAGGAAGGAAATTCTTAAGAAGACAGAAGTAGCAAATGTATGCTGCCTATTAGGTAGTCTCATTAATTCCAATGAAAAACTTGCTTGGTTTTAATTTTAAAATTTTAATTTATTGCTAAAGTGAGAAATCATTTTTAGTTTGCTGCAGAGAAGGTAGTGCCTTAGTTTAACATTAGAGGCACAGGCATCTGGCCCTGCAGCCCTGAGTGTAGCTCTTGGGTTGTGGTAAATGGAACCTCAGAGCCTGAGTTTTCCTTATTGGACCAGTGCCTTTCTATGCTTACAGAGCCACCCAAGTAGATGGCATTCTTTACCTTAATCAGGTGGACTTGTTTCTGTATGCAGATCTGAATTTCAGTCAGTAACCTATCTGTACTTCCACCTCTGTTCACATGAGAATTTTGCATGTCTTGCACATCATCTTTGGCTGAATTAACTACTGCTTGTGTTTAATGCTTTGTAGACAAGGAAAGGGCCTCCTATACCACCTCTGCCTAAAGTCACCCCAACAAAGGAACTGCAGCAGGAGAACATCATCAGTTTCTTTGAGGACAACTTTGTCCCAGAAATCAGTGTGACAACACCTTCCCAGGTGAGTGCCTAGTACAGAGGTGGGATGTCTATAAAGTACCATGGAGGAGGGACTCTCAGGGCTCAGCTCTAAAGAAAGAAGATGCTAGAGCCAACAATATGATTTCAGTTGCTATTCAGGTTCGCTTGGTATGTCTAAAAAAATTAAAAAATAAAAAATAATAAAAAAAAGAAAAGAAAAAAATAAAGCATTTTCAAATGGAGGATGTACATATTTGAAAATACTCATTTTATTTTTGATTATTAAGATTAATAAGTAGCACATACTTATTGTAGAAAATGGGAAAATACTAAAAAGTGTAAAATGAATAATTTTAGTAATAAATCATAACACTCTGACTTAGCCACAGAGATGCTCTGGTTTATTTATTTATTTTTTTGATCTTTTTATTTCCTAGTTATATATTGATTTTGCCCCACAAAACTCAAATTGTATTGTTATGTACTCCTGACTTTTCTACTTAATTGTATGAGTATTTTTTCATATCATAGTATTATCTTTTCAAAAAATAATGTTTAACCGGAGTATTCTATCAGATGGATATAGCCACCCCTGATTGTGTCCACAGGTTGCTTCCAGGTTTTCAATGATTTCACTAGTACTTTGGTGAATATCAGTACAAATGAATTCATGTTTGCACCTTCTCTTACTTCTTTTATATTACTGCCTAGTAAAGAATAGGAAAATAAAATTAAATAGGTGAATATTTTTAAGTCTTTTGCCCTACCTCAGGTAGAAATATATCCTTGCACATGATGTGGCAAATGGAAACATTGGTGTTCCCTTGCTTTCAAAGACAACTGGATGCAGGTGCTCCACCTTTAGTTACCCTCAGTGGACTGTAGCCCTGTCCCTGTGAGCAGCTTGGTTGTCTTGAGAATAGTCTTGACTTGCAGGGCTCCTCCTAATGTCATTGAAACCAACTCTTTACGAGTGAAAGTCCCAAGTCATGCCAATATAATCTCTTCCAGTGTTCTCAGGATCAGAAATAATATTTTCATTTTGTAAGTGATGTGAGCACCACATTTTAGTTACTGAATACATCAATAACAACACTGTGTATGACATCACAATTACAATCACATTCTGTTGACAATAATAGAAGTAATGTACTGATATCAGGCAGTTCAGAAAATAAAGACTCCGAAGCAATGCAGTATCAAATCATAATTCATCATCCCCTTAAAGGCTATTTATCAACAGACACAATGCTTTAGCTAATTGTTTTCCTTCTGTTGTTTATATGAGATGTTGAATATGATGAGCTAAGTAGGGCTTGAAATGACATTTAGCAGCTCCTTTGAGGAGGGAGAATTGCATGTTTATTAGTGCATGGACAAATTATGCCTGTGTCTACACAGATACTGCTAGGAACAGCTGTCTTGAACCAAATGATCTTATTCAGCCTCCACCTGGCACCAAACTTGAGGACTTTTCATTTCCAAGTTGCGCTATCCCTTTGCATTTGCTAACAGCTCAGCTTCATTCTTTTTTTTTTTTTTTTTTTTTGCTATATCACTTTTCAATTGACAGTATTTTGGGTGATAGTGTCCTTACTCTCAAGTTCCTTTCATCTGGACCCTCTAAGAACATCCTCTGAATTCCATCACAAATAGAGAATGTGGTCACCTAGAAACCATGTGTGCTAGCTGAGGATGTCTGCATTTAGCAGTTAAGGCAACTGAAGCAGAGAAAACATGACACATAGACCAGTTCTGAAATAAAGATGGGGTTCAAGAGTGTTCTTTTAAAATGTGTTTTTATTTGCAGTTTGTTGGATTGTAGATAAGGATCCTTCATGGTGAAGAAAAAAGAGTCAAAGCACTTCTAAAAATTACAAAAGCCAGGAGAGGCCTCTAAGTACTTCTGAGAACATTAACTTTTGCTGATATTGTTGAGTGAACATGATGGGAAAAGTCAAGGGTTGGAGGAGAGGGAGAAGAAGCACCTCTCAAAACAGAACTATCTCTAGCTGCTGCTTCTATGATGAGACAGCTGGTAGAGGGCTGGCCCCAGCATGGCTAGTCTTTACACAGACTGCAAAGTCATTGGGAAGGGAGGGAAAAGCATCTCTATCCTAGTACCTTTATAACTTCCTGGCTGTGTGTCATGCCCAGGCAGTTTTGCAAGAACTACCTACCAGAGATATTATGGAGGTACATTCTGGGGATTCATCTTCATTTATATAATATTCTCTTAATATGGGGAGGAGGCAGAAAGGAGTTTCTGTCATTTTTTTCCAAATCTGGGAAGCACCATGACTCTAGCAGGTGGATCACAGTGTATGACTTGAAGCATTTCCATTGACTCAATGGCTGTTAGTTTCATGTCATGATGTCAAGAGAGGGAGTGAAACAAAAAATTACATTTCAGTCTACTTTTTAGCTTCTGGAGTGATACAATCTAGCTTTATTTTAAAATGTACAGATGCTGCCTTTATGTGAAGCATCTTAACAGTTCTCTTAATTGCTTATACTTCTGTAGATATAGCCATTGTGTGTTATTACTTCAGCCCTTTTGGATCTCATCTAGCAGTTTCTGATTCAGCAGATCTGGATTGGGGGTCAAGAATCCGCTTTTCTAACACGTTGTCAGGTGATGCTGATGTTGCTGGTCTTGAGATCACATGTGAAATGACTGAATTTTACAACATCAGAATTCCGCATGATACAAATATGTGGCCATGAACAAAGTACCACAGCGAATTAACAGATTTCTTCTAGAGAAATATTCAGCTGAGTTGAGTGTGTGTCACGACTGGCCACTTATAATTACTACATTTAAATATAATGTCTTTAAATGTTATATATTTAGGGCTATTGGACTTATATACATGTATATGTATGGTTATGATATTAGATATATTTATCAGCTTATATGTCAAGCTACATATTATAAGTGAAAGGATTGTCTCAAATGGATGATAATATTTTTAGACATGCACAGATAGCTGATTAAAAATAAATAGAAATTTCAGGAGAAAATGGATGCCAGCTGCCAAGGAGCAGAATACTGAAAGCAAGAGAGCTGAGATGTACTTTCAGGTATACATATATTATAATAATATAGAATGATCCATTTGCATTTATTTAATATTTTTAAAATGTTTGAGTAATTCTACATTTAACAGATAGATTCTATGTGTTTTCTGTTTTTGCCCTGTGCTTTATAGAGAAGGAAAGTATTTGTATTCATCCCACCTAGAAACTCAAAACAATGATTAGAATTTCTCACCTCTGATTGATTTTCTTATCTAATCATAGTGATAATTCTCTCTTGAGTGTGTTCTGGGATTGGAAACAGAAATGTATCAGACCAGAAAGCCCT
>VMDR010033423.1:0-11369 GCA_007922815.1 Macrotus californicus
CCCTGTGCTGATTTTTTGATAGCAAACACTTATGGATGTTTTGGGATACAACATAAAACACTAAAATATTTACATAAAATACTAAAGAAAAATTGCTGTGGTCATTTACCTTTTTGTCCAAGAGTTCTTGGGAAATGGTAACTATTGAAGAACACCGAGCTAAGTTATCACCTCTGTTTTGTTAATAAGTAAGCCACTCTCTCTGATAGTAGCTGGTAGGGAGCTGCTCTTTTTAAGTCCTCTTAAACTAGTAGCTGTTGCTGTAGTTTGCTTTCCTCTCTGGGCTTGCATAAATGTAAAAGGTTTCTGGAGGGCTCGTCAGTTACATGGGATGTACAATTTGCTTCAAAATGGCCTGAGATAAACTAGCATGTTCAATATGTGCTGTTCGGAGATTTTGTTTTTTAGGGTCACCATATAATGGTCTGCTTTTATTTTTAGTATTAACATTAGTAGTGATTTCCCTTCTCTTAGTATTTTTTTCATTCTTTTTGTATATGTTTTACTTTGTCCTTTGGTCTGAGATATCTTTGGAAAGGCAGCAGACTGCTGCTTTTATTCAAATAGAAGCAGACTCCCTCCCTAAAGTCTGTCAGCCAGTCCCACAAGATCAGAGAGCAGTGGGCCTTCCCTGGAGCTTAGTCCTGCAGAACAGGAAACAGTGTGTAGTCGGGGGAACATTTCTCAAATCTCAGCCAAGAGGCACAGGCTTAATTTCTCCCCCTCAAGTCCATGCTCAGACATTAGCATTGCATCTCTTATCAAAGTGTTCTTATTTAATATTCTAATCAAAAAGCAGCCAGTCATTGATTCATCCATTCAATAAATATTTATTCAGTATCTGTAGGTGCCTCTCCTCACCCCAAAAATGCTATTGCTTTTTAAACCAGAGACAAGTGCTTTGGTGTTTCGTTGTTGTTTTACATGAGTAATTTTCAAGTTGTGATTCACTCTTTCTGTCAGTTCCATGAGAGGAAACCCCATTTTATTAATTTTTCCATTGTAGGCTTCTCGGTTTTATGTAGATGATAGAACTCTGAGCAGGGAATCAAGTGTCAGCTCAGGAAATGAGCCTTGTGATTACTTTAAGTCTCAATGATTTGGATGTTTTAAAATTTGACCACTTCAATTGGGTAGTAAAGAATCTATTCAGCAAAACTTGATTATAAAGCACTTCAGTGTACCATGCCCTCATTTCTATTTTGTGCCAGATGACGTCTCCTGTGTGTGCGCTGAGGTGCTGTATGTCTTTCTCAGACTTATAAGGAAACCTATCATTCAAGGCCTATCACTTAGGCCCTGGTGTCAGTATTATGGGCTCTACTGTCTCACTTTATGAATGAGGCTGATCTCTGGTCTAACCCCCAATTGAATTTATAATTGAGAGATTAATCATTTCTACTGTTTGCCATTGGAGATTACAGGCAGTAACAGTTTTTGCCACAGTAATGGCTCAAATAATAATAAATCCAGGATAAAACATTATGATCACATAAAAGTTAATTCATTCAATAAACCTTTATCAAATGCCTGCTGCGTACAAGGCAGCATGAGGAAATGTGGGTACAGCGATCTCAAGATGTGAATGAAAAATGGATGCCGCCCCAAGGGTTGTCACCGCGAATAGAAGAAAGTCTGGAACCCAAATGAAAGACAGCTGACGTATGAGAAATACAAGCAAAGTGTTTAAGGAATCTGGGGGACAGGGATGATTTGACTAAGATCTGCAGAGGTGGCCTTCTCTATAGAAAGAGGAGCATGAACCAGATTTGGCTATAAGCACCAGAGAAGAAGGCATTTGGTCTGGCAATGCTTGTATGACCTGGACGCTGGGTGGGGAGGGCAACAGAACCCTTTGGTCGGAGTGTGGCATGGTCTTTAGATGTCAGTGAGAACAGGGGCTAGAATGGGAGATGAGAATCAGACTGGGGTATCTTGGATGCCAGGATAAAAAAATGTAGATTCTATGTGGTGGGTCATGAGAAGCCATGAAAATTTGCAAACATACAAAACAATTAGGGCTAATATCCTGGCATAAGGCATATACAACATTTATTTTAATTAAGACATAATTTAGGAAATATCTTTAGTTCTAAAGTACTGTGGAATAAATAATGTGATGCTGCACTATTGGTAATGTAGTTTATTATTACACAGTTCAAACTATTTAGTTTTTTTCTTTAATTGAGAACATATCCTACAATAATATACAGCAAAGGAAAATCCTGCTGTAACAACCTGGGTGTTAGTTCTGCCTCTCAATTATTAGCCATAAAAAAATTCCAGTTTCAAGAAAATATTTTTCACAAATTAGGTGATTAGATCCTGGGTTCTTTAAATGCAATTAGAAGGGACCCTGAGACTCCATCTCCTGTGTGCCGCTTCCGGACACCCCTGCCCCCACCGGGTGTGTGGAGACTGGAACCCCTCCCTTGCTCCTTTGTGGAAGAATAGGTACTTTCCCAGGATTGGCTGCTGCTCCTGGAGAAGAAAAAACAGATAACTGAAAATGTCTTAATTTACATTTATATTTTGGTTGACACTTGTGGGCCAAAAACAAATTGTAAATGGCCTTGGTCAAAGAACAATGATCTTATTAAATGTGCTTTTGGAAATACTTGTTGAATTTTATACCTTTTTTTCCCCCTGTAAGGCTGGAATTGTGGATTCCATGATAGGTAAGGGAGCACAGAAGCGGAGGAAAATCTAAGGTTCTTTCCCTGGAAAAATATTTTAAGCATTATCATAGACTATACTCAGGAAGCTGACCCAAGACTTTGCCTTTAGAAGTTGAGTCTGGGAAGTGTTTTACTTACACTTGCTAAGGAAGATTTATAGAGAAGTGAAATGTACTGGTATACTTTTATAGATAGGGCATCTGGAGAGTGTGTATAGGGGTGTATAACATAATAGCAACAACTGTAACAGATATTTAAATTTTTAAGACATTAAATGTAAATACATTGAATATAAATACACAATTCCAAAATAGGTCATACTTGGACATTAATATCTTATTTTCTTTGTATGGAGAGAGATTTCCCTCTGAAAGCCTAATGTTATTCAAGATACATTTTTAAGATCTAAAGTATTCTCTTTTTCTTATTAAATAACATTATAATGAGAGTTCAACACTTATACTTAGTAAATATCCAACTGGGAAAGTTTCCGCAGTTTTTGTTAGTAGGAAAGTTTGCACAAAAGAAGTGTTTTTCTTATTACCAAATTAGTTACTTTGAAGTATCTGGCAGATTACATCAGTCTCTTATTTGAGTTGGTACTTCAAGAAGACATCTATTGTGCATCGTTACTGATGCATTAAATTGGTTATTTATGTTTTAAAATCTAAGCATAGTAGAATCTTTTGTGTTTGCCTTCGAAGATTGCTTTTACAACAAAACATTTTGAAATGAGTAAAGTTGTCCTTTTGGGTTAGTTGATGCATCACTGGAGAACCTAAATATTTTAGCCTGTAACCACCCGTCTCCTAGTTTAGTAGAATGTGAGAAAACTGTGTAAATTACTTTATATTTTAAGGAATAAATTGTCACATATGATTTGTATAATCACATTATATTTGCAGCTAAGAAAACAGGGAAGACAGGTTGCATCGCTGGCCTCAAGTTCAGTCTTCAGAACATTTGAACATACAGAGATTTAAATACACTGTGTTATTTTATCGTGATCATCAATTGTCATCGTGGTCTCCTCTTGTGGCCACCAAGACCATACAGTTATTTTTATAATTGGAATTATAGCTAAAGTATGTATTGGAAATTTTTTTAATGTAATTCTTTTTATTAACGTGTATTTGACTTTATTTTTCAATTACAGTTTACATTTGATATTATTTTGTAACAGTTTCAGGTGTGCAGCATAGTGGTTGAACCAGCGATTTCCTTTTTCATCTCATGGTACACATAGTTACTAAAGTTATGTGGCACACCAAAAAATACATCATATTTTTTGCCAATCTGACAAAAAAATAGGTATAATTTTGATTAGTTCACACCAGATGGCTATTGTGTTGGTTTTTGTCATTTTTTAATTTGACAATCTAAAAGAAAAGAGGTAAGTGCTTCTGACTAGACAGTGAGGTATTGCTTGCATATTTTAAATTCTTTTGTGGCACATGGGTTGAAAATCTCTGGGTTAGACAATCATATGTATTGGAAATTTTGTTTTTAAGCTTCTATTAAAAAATGTGTACAAATGATGAAAAGCAGAGGACCAATAATATTTTTGGCTAATCTCTGGCAGAAGTGAGTCTTTTTGGCTAAAACTTTCCCACAATTTACTGTGCAACCCAATACTAGTCCAAACTTAACTCTAGGAGTGGTTAAAACTTTATGTTTGTTTAGTGACTGAATGAATACCAGGCCATATTAGTGGGACAGGTAGGCCAGCAGAGAATGGGGCCCATGTGTCTTTGAATCTCTTAAAGTACTAGGCACACAGATGTTATTTAATAAAGATTCATGATAACCTGACCTCTGAATTCCCTGAGAAAATAAAGGATAGGCCAAACGAAAGTGCAGGGTCCTGGCGCAGAGCGGTCATGAGAACACCGGTCAGCACACTTAATCTGTGCGCTGCTGGGCTTAGCCAAGGAGGCCAGTGCTTCCGACAGAGTTCTTCCCCGCCCTGTGGTCGAGAGCCCGCCCTGTGGGATGCTCTGCTTCTTCGAGGACATGGTGCCTTAACCCTTGTCATCTGCCTTTATCTTCTCTAATGGTTTCTTTCCCTCAACTTACAAGTATCTCCCTCATTCTAAAAAAAGTCCTTCTCCTCCACTGAACCTTTCTCTTTGAGCTATTACATGGTTTTCTTCCTTTCCTCAATTGCCAAACATTTTCCCACATTCTCCCTTCTTATTCACTGGTAGATGGTCAGTGAATGTGGTATGATTGCCATCCCAGACACCAGGTTGCTGCCAGAGTCACCGCTGGGCTACTAGTTACCAAACACCAGAGCCTGAACTCAGCTCTCACCCTGCCCCACCTTCTTGGGATTGCTTCTCTCCTTTGTGAAACCCTCCTCTGTCTTGACTTTTCTCTTCCTGTTACTCCTTGTCTTCCAATGGCCCCTTTAATGCTGTCGTATTCCTGTTTTATCCTTCATGCCTCAGTTCCTTTTGTGTCTTATCCACTTCCATGAATGGCATCACTGTCTACATTTTGATGCCTTCCCAGTCTCTGTATTTAACTGACTCTATATCAGCATGGGTTCTCCAGAGAAACATCTAATTGGGTGTATTTGTAGAAAGATTTTAAATAATTGGCTGATAAAATCGTGGGGTCTGGCAAGTCCAAAATCTGCAGTTCAGCAGGTCTGCAGGCCGCCACTCAGAGTGTATGTTGCAATTTGGATTCTGAAATCTGTAGGACAGGCTGGCAGGATGGAAATTCAGGCAGGATTTCCATTTCGTGGTCTTTGGGCAGAATTCCTTTTCTCGAGGAAACCTGATTTTGCTCTTAAGGTCTTCAAATGTGTTTGAATGAGGTTCACCCATATGATTGATGATAGTCTTCTTAAAGTCAATTTATTATGAATGTTAATTACAGCTACAAAATACCTTCACAGCATCTTCTAAACTAGTGTTTGACCAAGCAGCTGGACACCGCCACCAAGCCAGGTTGATACATCACACTCCCTTCCAGCTCCAGACTTATGTTTCATGGGACAGTTGGAAGACATATAGAATGAGATTGGACTCTTGGTTCTGATTCCCGTGGGCTGTGTTACCTTGGGCAAATTTCTTGATCTCCCCAAATAACAATACCTTTGTTTATAATAATTATCATTTTATGTGCTTGTCTTCATTATATACCTACTCTTTCTATACCACCCCATGCCCATCACAGTGCTAATTACATAAATACTTGGTGAATGAGCAGAATGCATAATGAATGAAGGGCATCAGTTTGATGCCACCCAAATGGGAGAGCTAAGATTCAGACTTCAGAATCAGATGAAAAGTTCTGACAAATTCCTCTAGTTAAAAAAAAAAAGTAAATAAGCTTTTATACTCTATGTAATGTGCGTGTGTTTGTGTCTGTGTTTATTTACTTATAGAATGAATGCAGGCCACAGTGCATGTGCTCCGTGGCCACTCATGCAGCAGACATCGAACATCCCCTAGCTGCCAGGCAGTGCCCCAGACACGGCCACACAGCCTCAAGTTTCCCTGATTTTGCTTTTGCTCCTTTCCTCACTGGCCTCATGTAATAGATAACTGACTGGAGGAATCGTAGGTGCCTACAGCATAGCGATAACCTTTACTTTTTTGCCTTCAGAAATGAAACATTATTATGTGCCAGGCTGGTTCTGCTGAATGCTCCTTAAATAATATAAATCATGTAGAAAGTTGACTTCAAATGACATGATTTTATCTTATATGCAAATTTATAAACACAGTACAACTTAATCTAGTTATTAAGGGATAATATGTTATGTTGCTACCTATAAACATGAATTAATACCATCAGCTTTCACTGTATATAACGCTGAGATAAATTTTAGAGATTTGCAGAAACATCTGTATTTTGACAAAGCATGTGAATGTTGTACTGACTTCTTTTTCAAAAAAATAGGAATTCTGTTATATAATGGTTTGTAGTGATACAGAAACACGTGAGTGTGATATAATGTTTTAAGTTTGAGGGAGAAAGAGAAGGCTCAAGACATCATAGTACTATCACAAAGTACATTTATATAATTTTTGTAAAGTTTGGTATAACAGACTCACAAGTTAATCGAGATGATGTATGATTGTACCCAGAGATAACTGACTTGCAGAGGTCCTTTGCAAGTCTAATTGATAATCGAAAAGTCATCCTTTGATGCAAGTAGGTTCTACTCAAGTCTTTAAATTGTGCATTTTTCTCAATTAGAACCTGAATATCATCACCTGTTTTAATGAACATGGCCTTTCCCAGTAATAAGCTGACACTAATTGATAATGACATCTATTATTGAACATTGATTTGCTTGTGCTATAGTTCACTAATATAAAATGCTTTAATAGTCTTAATAATTTAGACTAAATGAAACAGCAGAAATTAAATTGGTTTTATCAGTATAGTAGTAATTTTGGATGTTTATTCATTTGAAAGATAGTCATAATTCTTAAGATCACGTAAAGATCTAAGCTTCAGATTAAGCCAAATTCGCATCATATACTATGAAATGGGGACTTGGCAGTTAGTTAACAGACTCAAGCCAATTTAATAGATTAAGTAATCCACTCTCTGGGGGTTGAGTTCAGAAGATAATTGCCAATTCTTTACTTCTTAATGATTGTTAGAGTTTAAAAATGCCAGATGAGAAAAAACATTAATGAACCTTTCCTGATGAAAGTAGATGTTCCATGGATGCATTTGACCTACGGTTTTCATATACTAGTGCTGAATTTTATACTAATTCTATTAATATATTAATTTTGACAAGAAAGTAGTCATAGAGTTTTTAAAACTGAAAGAACTATTAGGAACTGTCTAGATTTGTGCTGTCCAGTATGTTGACTATCAGCCATATTTGGCTATTGACCTTTTGAAATGTGGATAGTCCAAATTGGAGTGTGTGCTGTAAGCATAAATTACACATAGGATTTCAAAGACGTAGTATCACAAAAAAACACAGAAAATTTATAACATCTCATTAATAATTTTTTATTGAGTAAATGTTAAAATGGGAATATTTTGGATATATTGGATTAAATAAAATATATTAAAATTAATTTCATCTGTTTCTTTTTACTTTTAAATGTAGCTATAAAAATGACATATGTAGCCCACATTATATTTCTATTGGACTGTGGTGGTCTAGATAAACTTATTTTATTTATTTTTAATCCTCACCCGAGGACATTTTTTCATTGCTTTTAGAGAGATAGGAAGGGGGAGAAGGAAGAGGGAGGGAGAGAGAGAGAGAGAGAGAGAGAGAGAGAGAGAGAAGGAAACATCAATTGCCCTTTTGTACATGACCAGACCAGGAATCGAACCTGCGACCTTTTGGTCTATGGGAAGATGCTCCAACCAACTGAGCCACTCCAGACAGGGCTAAACTCTTTTATTTTAAATATGAGAAAATTGAAACCCAAAGAAGTGAAGAAACTTACCCAAACTTGCACGGCTTATAAATAGCAGACCTGAAGCTCAAATGCAGGCTTCTCAAAACCTGATGAAGTCCTTTCCATCCAAGCACATTTCTCTCAGATGTGACAGTGAAAACACACACGCATGCATCCCAGAGCGTGCACATCTAAGCACGGACTGGTTCCCCCAGTGTGATCATCTCAGTGTCTTAGGAGGCAATGCATGTTTATTTTAATGATGCCTTCAAGTTTCCACTTTCAGAAATAGCATCAGAATTTTCCAAACATTCTTTTGGTAGCAGCTTTATCACTCTTTGTAGGCTTTGATTTTTAAAAATAACTACAAGTCATTTAGAGATGATGGTTAAGTAATATTATTGTGACTGAAAGTGTGGTCATTAAAAAAAGGCAACTGTGTGGTGATTGTATAGGCGGGTGTGGTATGTGGTGGGTATATGTGTGAGGAGTGTGTGTTTGTATGAGAGAGGGGGCAGGTTGGGGGAGAGGGAGGGAACACACACTTGAGGTAGACAATCTTGTGAGCAGTTCCAAAATGGAATTCTAGGACTATATTAATCCATCATTGCTACCCTAGATGAATATTAACAAGACAATACTCACTCATATACATACTTTCTGGGATATTTTAACCACTTCTATGGTCAAATTCATTAGGTAAACCCAAGAATTAGTGTTAACTATATACAAATATATTGAACCCTTTGAATATATCCCTGCAGTAGTATATGATTTATTAAGAAACCCTATTTTTAAATGTAGATAAATTAAGTAATGAAAAAAGTGAATTTTTATTGGCATTTTATCTCACAACTGGCAGACTACAATCTTACATTAGAGAAGATATTAAATAAGGAATGAAATCATTGGTAAAGTAAGTGATATGTGTTTTTAAAAATAAATTCTTAGAAGAAAAATGTAGATGCTTAGGATAAACTTATTCTGGCTCTGGCCAAAATAGAGGCATAAGTAGGTATACTTCTCTTCCTTGCACAACCAAAAGAAGGACAACAACAAATTAAAAAAACAAACAAACAGAACTGCCAGAAAATAGAACTGTATGGAAGTCCGACAACCAAGGAGTTAAAGAAACATACATCCAGACCGGTAGGAGGGGTAGAGTTGGGAAGCCAGGGCTGTTAGGACACATGACAAGGTGGTGGCTGGCAGACCAGGGTGGGCAAGGCAGTGGCTGGTGGACCAGGAGTTCCCACATTTGTGTGTGTATAAGCCAGGAGGAACAAATGGGGAGCATGACAGATCACAACCTAGGGTTCCAGCATGGGAAACTAAAGCCTCAAAGCCTCTGGCTGTAAAAATCTGTGAGGGTTGTGGCAGCAGGAGAAACTTCCAGCCTCACAGGAGAGTTCATTGGAGAGACCCACAGGATCCTAGAATGTACACAAACCCACCTGCCCAGGATTCAGCACCTGAAAAGGCACAATTTGCTTGTGGGAAGTGACTGGAAGTGGACAAGAGCTGAGCAAGTGGCATTGTTCCCTCTCTGACTCCTTTACCACAACACAGGGAAGTGGGTTGCCCCGCCCTGGTGAATACCTAAGGCTCTGCTCCCTTACAAGGTAACAGGTGTGCCCAGACAAAGAAATATGGCCCACATGAAAGAACAGATCAAGACTCCAGAAAAGGAATTAAGCAACGAGGAGATAGCCAACTTATCAGATGCACAGTTCAAAACACTGGTAATCAGGATGCTCACAGAAATGATTGAGTATGGTCAAAACAAAGAGGAAGAAGTGAAGGCTACGCAAAGTGAAATAAAGAAAAATGTACAGGGAATCAACAGTGAAGGGAAGGAAACCAAGACTCAAATCAAAGATTTGGAACAGAAGGAAGAAATAAACATTCAACCTGAACAGAATGAAGAAACAAGAACTCAAAAAAGTGAGCAGAGGCTTAGGAACCTCTGGAACTTCCTCTTAGGAACTTTAAACGTTCCAACATTGGAATCACAGGAGGGACAGAAGGAGAAGTAAAAGAGCAAGAAATTGAAAACTTACTTGAAAAAATAATGAAGGAAAACTTCCCCAATCTGATGAAGGAACTGGTCATGCAAGTCCAGGAAGCACGGAGAATTCCAAAGAAGTTGGACCCAAGGAGGAACACACCAAGACACGTCAAAATTAAACTCTCCAAGATGAAAGATAAGGACAGAATCTTAAAAGCAGCAAGAGAAAAGGAGACAGTAGCCTACAAAGGAGTGCCCATAAGACTGTTGGCTGATTTCTCCAAAGAAACCTTGCAGGCAAGAAGGGGCTGGAAAGAAGTATTCAAAGTCATGAAAGGCAAGGACCTACATCCAAGATTACTCTATCTAGCAAAGCTATCATTTAGAATGGAAGGGCAGATAAAGTGCCTCCTAGATAAGGTCAAGTTAAAGGAGTTCATCATCACCAAGCCCTTATTATATGAAAAGTTAAAGGGACTTAGCTATGAAAAAGAATATCAAAACTATGAACAGTAAAATGACAACAAACTCACAACTATCAACAAATGAACCTAAAAAAACAAAAACAAACTAAACTAACAAGTAGAACAGGAACAGAATCACAGAAATGGAAATCACATGGAGGGTTATCAGTGGGGAGAGGGTGGGGGGAGAATTGGGGAAAAGGTACAGGGAATAAGAAGCATAATTGGTAGGCACAAAATAGACAGGGAGGTTAAGAATAGTACAGGAAATGGAGAAGCCAAAGAACTCATATATATGACCCGTGGACGTGAACTAAGGTCGAGGGGATGCTAGAGGGAGGGGTAATGCAGGGCAGAGGAGTTATAAAGGGGAGGAAAAAAATGGGACAACTGTAATAGCATAATCAACAAAATACACTTTAAAAAAAGATAAACTCTAATATATGACCATTTCTTATACTCATTAACCATTTAAAAAATTCTCACATCAATTAAATGGCAGAATGCTTTTATTTTATTGATATACGAAGCTCAGCATTTGTATAATTGAGAGAAAAAAGCACATTGTACCACCCAGCCAAATGAAAAAAACCTTCTGAGGTCTGTTATGTGGTTTTTATAAGTAGTATATTTAATTTGAATTCTGTAAATTATTGAATACTGTAAGCATATTCCCATATGTACCATCAAATTTTATATATAGTTATATATTTGGTGCTTAGAATACATAAAGAGACCAGTCCACTTCTAATTTGAATAGATCAGTTTCCTTTCATGGTATTTTGGGTCATAGCCAAATGACCCAAAATGAAATACCAAGATGAGA
>VMDR010033424.1:0-11369 GCA_007922815.1 Macrotus californicus
TCCTTCATTATTTGTTCAAATAAGTTTTCAATTCCTTTCTCTTCCTCTTCTCCTTCTGGGACCCCTATGATTCGGATATTGGAATGTTTCAAGACATCCTGGAGGTTCTTAAGCCTCTCCTCGTTTTTCTGAATCTTGTTTCTCCATTGTGTTCTGGTTGAATGTTTCTTTCTTTCTTCTGGTCCACACCATTGATTTGAGTCTCGTTTTTCTTCCCATCACTGTTGGTTCCCTGTACATTTTCCTTCATTTCCCTTATTGTAGCTTTCATTTGTTTATCTAATTTGTGACCAAATTCAACCAAGTCTGTGAGCATCCTGAGTGTTTTGAACTGTGCATCTGATAGGTTGGCTACTTCTTCATCGCTTAGTTGCATTTTTTCTGGAACTTTTTTTTAAGATTTTATTTTATTTATTTTTAGACAGAGGGGAAAGGAGGGAGAAAGAGAGGGAGAGAAACATCAATGTGTGGTTGTCTCTTGTGCACCCCCCACTGGGGGGACCTGGCCAAAAACGCAGGCATGTGCCCTGACTGGGAATCGAACCAGCCACCCTTGGATTTAGCAGGCCAGCACTCAATCTACTGAGCCACACCAGCCAGGGCTTTTTTCTGGAACTTTGATCTGTTCTTCCAATTAGGCCATTTTTGTTTTCTTGACATGCCTGTTACGTAGTAAGGGGTGAAGCCTTAGGTGTTCACCAGGGCAGGGCAGCCATGTCACTGTGTTGTGACGCTGTTTGTGGGGGAGGGGACCGAGAGGGAACAATGGTGCTTGCTCCACTCTGATGGTTTTCAGTGACTTTCCACACTACCCATAGTCCAATTGGGCCCCTCTGGTGCTGATTCTGCTGCTGGTTCTCAGGTGGGTGGGCTTGTATATGCTCCAGGACCCTGTGGGTCTCTCCAATGCTCTACTGTGAGTCCCCTGCTGCCGCCGCCTCAACCGCCACAGGAGCTTTCAATCAGAGGCTTTGAGGCTTTATTTTTCCCATGCTGGAACTCTAGGTTGTGGAGTCTGTCTCGCTCCCCAGTTGTTCCTCCCGGTTTATCTGCATGAGGGTGTGGGATGCCTGATCTGCAGTAGCCACCTCTCCCGGCCTGCCGCACCTTTCCCCGGTCCGCCAGTCACTGCCCCGCCACCCGAGTCCTCTCCACCTGGCATGTCTTGCCCCTCCTACCAGTCTGGAGGAAAGTTTCTTCTTTAATTCCTTGGTTGTCAGACTTCCATACAGTTCAATTTTCTGTCAGTTCTGGTTGTTTTTTGTTTTAAAATTTGTTGTTGTTCTTCTATTGGTTGTGCGAGGAGGCACAGTGTGTCTACCTATGCCTCCATCTTGCCTGGAAGCTCTTCTTGCACTTCAGTATTTCATGAGTTGATGACACAGGAATTCACTAAGGCACACAAGCATCACAAATTATACTGTCCTCTTTCTTTCACCTTGAAATAGGGCTGACTTTGGTAGGATTGTACCAGTTCTTGAAATATTGAAAATGGTCCATTCTTGTTGGTAAGCAACCTCTGCCCACTTCTTCCCCTCCCACCCTATTCTCTTGTCCCTTGATTATCTCCCCTGCTTCTATTGCTGTCCCAAATCTCAGTTCCTTTTCTAGATATTACCCTACTGACCAAACTGGCAACTAACAGTTGAACGCCTAAGCCAACATGCTTGAAAACTATGGAGAACAATGCTGGTTAGTAGGAGCCCAATGGGCTACTTGCTCCCACAGAAATCCCATGTGGTATCTCAAACCCTGTTATTGCCCCCAGCCCAAGCCCAGGGAGCCCCAGGAAAGCATGTGGCCTCTCCCCAAAGGGCCTGCCTTTCTGCCCAGGGCTCCTGTGGGCCTGTTGGCATCCTTGGGTGACCTTTCAAGAGGAAAGAGAGCCAGCAGGGACCTGGCATGCTAGTAGCCCCTGCTGACACATGACAGGCAAATGCTTGAGGTATACTTGGAAATCTACCACATGAACACTGGCCACACCTCAGCCAGGTCCATGGCAACCAACTGGGTTTTGCACACTCTTCTTGGTACCCAGAAGCACCCAAAAAGAAGGCCAAAGGCTGGCTCATGTGCTCTCAGTGCTGGCTGTGCAGGTAGAGGACTCAAGTCCCTGTGTCACACATGTTCAGGCTTCACTCTGCATGTCTGTACTGAGTCTGTAACCCCAGGCGAGGCAGTGAACATCCCTCAACAGTTTTGACATTCACCATCAATTAAAAGACATTAATAAATTACTCTTTAATGAAAATGACAAGAATAGGCAAGGTCATGCCTGTATCATGCAATGAGCTCATCTAAAGCCAGGTCTGTGTAATTAATTACAAGGTGTAGTTATTATTTTTAAATATTTTTTTCCAATTCAGGAAGTGGCAGATGGGGTTCCTAGGAGGCAAGACCATATAAATTTTAACTAGATGACCGCAGAGGTGACAAATCTGGACTTAGAATGTATCATTTGTATTTAAAATGAGTGTGAGGCCACAAGGAGTGCTTTTGAACTATTGTTCAAGTGTTGTCCCCTGGATTACCTAGAATACAAATACCTACAGCAAAGCTCTTTTTTGTTGCTAGCAATCTTTTTGTTTGTTTTTATTTTTACAGGTTTAAGCAGTTTAATTTATTTGCTGGGGACATTGACAGACATTAATGTATTTTTGAATTGTCTGTCTTCAAATCTCTAAACATTCATCTTCTAGGTACAAAACCATATTTTTTTTATAAAGGGAAGAAGTGGATGTTGATCATTCTAGCTACATAATACTGAGTACCCATGACCTGATGGAATGAAAAAGGATTTTCTATGGCCGGAAATGTGTCAAGGCTGGTATGGGTGTTAAGGACAGAGAAGTAGTGTCACTCCTGTAGCAAGGCAGGAATCACAGGCTGGCACATCAGGAAGGTGTGTGTTTGCAGGTGAGCACAAATGGTGAGCATGTGTGTGCTTGGGTGTGTACATGTGCAATGAGCCTGTATATGCAGGCAAGGGTAAGTGAGCATGTGTGCAGGTGACCATGGGTGAGTGTATGTGTGCACCAAGCAAGAGTGTATAGGAGGATGAGGGGTTTTCTCTATTTTGGGAGAATAGTACTTGTCTGGGTATTTTGCAGAAACATCCCAGTAAAGCATTAAGCTTGATATTACAAAATCAAAGATGAATCAGTGTTGAATGTGAGTGGATTTGGTCCTTCTGGTCAATATGCCATTTGGGAGTTACTTCAACAGGGTCTTTTGGATCAATCATCACCACTATCTGCATCAGCACTTTCAGAGCTGAAAATGCCATCAGAGAAAGCCACAGTACCAGTGGGCCCATAGTGGGTGGGGGGATGGGAAGCTAGGGCTGTGCATTAAAACTTTAGACCAAAACAAGGGAGTCAGGGGCCTTCTACCCTTGAGGCTTGTCCTCCGTAGGCTGAGGCAGTTATGAAATGCCTTGATGAAAGAGGTAAAATTTAAATTAAGATGAAAAAGGTAGGTAAAATGAAAATAACATAAAAAGACAATATTCACAAGATAATCACTGGGTACAGTGAGCACACGAAACACTGCAGGAACTCTTTAGGGAAGAAGAACGGGACTTCTCTGGAGCAGAGCAAACACTTGGAGGTGTCACAGGGAACTGGATTTTGTGGGTTTTCTCCTTTAAGCCTCAATCATATTTCTTTCCCCTTTCCTCCCCTCTGGGCTTTGTCTATATCCCTGTCCTCCCAGTCAAGGAGAAGGGGCAGAAATATAACTGGGTTCATTAACAAAGACTGCAGGGGGCACTGGGTCACAAACCTCATTGAAATGAACCAAAAATGTAAACCTGGGCTTGTCAGAGATGACTAATGGCTTCAGTTGTTTGCACCTGGCATCATATTTGCAGAAGAAATGTTCAGTGGTGTCATGTGCTCTATTCTCCCAGTTCTCACGTAGTTGGGCCCAGGAGAATTTCTAAATGTAGGACCCTGAAGTGCCACATTAGTGGTTAGCAGAGTAATGCTCATTGTTTGTGGTTCACATATAAACATTTGTGCAGAGAGCACCAACCACCAGAGCTACGACTCTCAATGCTTTTAGAAAATGTACTTGTGTACTTGTGTTTGTTGAATGCACGGTTCCTTCCAGGGACCCCATTTCAGGTGATCAGAAACACCAGCTTGGGTGGTCAGAAGTCATGTGGGATGTTGCTACTGGAGAGAATTCCCATGTACCCAAAGCCTAGGACAATCCTTCTGTACATTGAGTGGGTTTCAGTTGGGGCAGAAGGGAAGACAAGGAAAGATGAGAAAGTGCATGTTCTCATGTCTAGCCAGTTTCTCCATCTCGTCTTCAGAGACTTGGGTTGAGCCAGTAGGTAGGCCACATGCATATGATGAGACTTAGGGAGTCTTGAGGGTCATTCTTCCAAACATGTGCATGTGAAATTCATATGACTCCATTGGTTGTAATTCATTTAAAATGTGGTCCAAAGCTACTCTCAACGTACATGGAGAGTATCTTTGTCTGCATGTAGAAGCATCCCACTGGTGCTCAGCTAAGTGTCATTGGAGCTGTCAGATGGCCTTGGCTCTGCTGAACACACGGATGGGACCTTCTGGTCCTTAGATAATTTACATCATTCTGCCCTGGACTCATCTCTAGACAAAATGGATCAAGACCAGAAAAGTGTTAGTGTGCCACTGCCTCCCTTCTCACCTTATCATTTCTTCTTCATCTTCTCATTTTTCCATTGAACATGTCTGTGGCTGACAAATGTGTGCATTTGAAAACATGCTCATCATTTTGTCAAAAATGTAATAGCCAAGCAGAAGCAAAGAGGAGTTCCTCAAGTTGGCTGCCAGCTTCCAGCTAAGATAGAATTTCCTTCTCACCACCATGAGCAAATACATGACCCTCTGCCACAGAGAGATAGTTTTGGTAAGTCAGAGAATGCAAAACACTTGTATTCTACCTTTAAAATGTTGTTATAGCATAATAATTTTTCATATTGCTATGTAGAATCCAGTCTTCTTAATCTCTTTATGTAAAATACAACATAGACACAGCAAACCATAAAAAAAACTTATTTTAACCCCCATTTGAGGCTATGTTTATTGATTTTTTAGTGAGAGAGAGAGAAACATCAGTGTGTGAGAGAAACACTGTTTGGCTGCCTTCGTTACACACCCCGACCAGTGATCAAACCCACAATGTTTTGGTGTACAGGATGATGCTCCAACCAACTGAGCCACCTGGCCAGGGCTATAACAATATTTTTTTTTAAATGGCAACCCAAGAGTCCACGAAACAGTTGAACCACAGTTTACTTTCCATTCCTCATTGTTGGATGTGTAGGAAGCATCCCCTTGTTTTTGAATTATGTGCTTTGGGGCATTTTGAGAAAAGCACCAAGGGAGATGAATGAGATCTAGAAAAAAGTGGGTTCTTGGGGGCACTCATATTTAACTTGCAGCAATAACAATTGATAAAGTCACCAATGTAAGTAGTCAGTAGAAAAACTAAAGTAGTATTTAATTTGCAAACTTTCTGGTCAAATAGATGGTCTTTCTCTGTCAGGGAAGGTCACATCTGTAACAACCATGGTTCACATGCAGCATAGCAGAGTTTTAGGAAGTTCACCACAGCCCCATGGAAGAGATCATTCATCTCAACAGATACTTATTGTGTCCCTACAAAGTCCTAGGCACCTTCCTGGGCACTGGGCATAGAGCAGGGGAAAGACAGGCAAATATTCTCCCCATAAGCTTATACACTAAGCAGGGTGAGGAGCCCTGCTCAGGGAGTGGAGGAGGCTTCCTGGTGCCCTCACAGTAGGCATACAGTCACAGTAGGCAAGCGGAATAGAAAGAGAAGACAAGTCCTATTCTAGGTCAGCTTTGCAAACACCCTGGAGTTCTTTAAGGAGTTGTTGCTGTAAGTTGCCCTATTGGTGACAATCATTTGTAGTGAGGCTCTCCTCTCTAATGATGACCAGATTGACTCTGCTTTATGCTAATGGTCTTCCAGACTAAAGTGATAAAGTACATTCACATGCAATTATGAAAAGAAATCCAGTCCTGTAGTTGCTTTTCCCTGACTACCTTCTCTAGACCTCCATATGAAGTCAAAATATTAACACCAGCTGTTTTTCCTCATCACATGGACCATGGTTTCCAAGGTTAAACAGGCCAGGAATTGTTAAGCTCATTCCAGACCAGGTCATGCCATCCCACCAAGCCATTATCTTTCACCATAGATCCATCAATGAATATACATTGTAAAGGGCTATGGAATGGACAAAAGTCTTTGAAGTGGACAAAAAGTTGGGCACCCCTTCTGAATTGTCTCCACCTGTCATTGTCTTTGAGTTATTTTACAACTCTGTACCTTTTATGAAACTGATAGTAATGCAAATGCTAGTCCTCCCCAGAAATACATGCTGGTGGTATCAACTGGGTGCAATGATTACCACCCCAAGCAAGAATGCCTTTTGCATCTATTTGTAAATTAATGCCAACATTCTCTATTGTCTATGTTTGGTACTTTGAATTCTCCACTGAACCAGTTGCAACAGCTTACTAGTTCCTTCATTCATTCATGCTCATTTTATATTTGTATAAGATTTGTGGTTTTACCTTAATTAAAAATTTATCTTTTAACAATTATAATAGGCCAGATCTCCTCCTCTGCTTCTCAGCTGAACATTAATTATCCTTTTTTTTCTGGAAGACCAAAAGCCTTAGGATTTAAAGCAATCAGCTGAGTCAGTTTGCTCTACTGTCTCCCCTACACAATCTCCCCAGTGACAGGCCCATGTGAGATAATGTCTCTGCATGCCGAGCACCAGCCTTCTTCCCTCACCCACTTCACTCATCAGAAGATGCAGCTACACAGACTGAGGCAGGGGAAGGGGCTGAATTTGCAGCATCACAGATGGCAGTGGGATCCCTCTGCACTCTGTCTGCACCTTCCTCCACCCTCTCCTTTGCTTCCCTGCATGCCACCCATGGGGGGCTGAGGATGCAAGTCTCCTGCTCTGAGAATTTCTGCAGGATTTGCTCCATCTCACACCAGATGGGTTTTAAGTTTCCTTTCATGGCTCAGGCTACTTAGTTCGCTGTGCTTTCTATCCACAAGTCAGCTTGCTGGGATTCTCTGGATATGGAATGCCAGCCACCTGGGTGATGGACTCTGCCCAGAACCCCTCAGAATCAGCTATAGGAGTGAGGGTCTAGTACACAGTAGTTAAAAGCCTAAAAAAATAAGTTTCACATTGATCTTTTTTATATAATTATTCATTTTGGGTTGTTATTTAAATGTAGGGTCCTGGCATCTGCTTCATTTGCTGCTTTTGGAGTATGCGATTCATATACTGCAGTCATGTATAGAAGAGGAAGAGGAGAAAGATAACATAAAAAATATCATGGAAATGCTACCAGATGACCAGTCTCCAGTCCAGCCCAGACAAGGCACCTTGCCACCCTCCAGAGCCTTCATCATCTCGGGAGTATGAAAGCCCAAGTGTGGATCCAGCCTGGGTGATGCTGAAACCCCTGAGCCAGAGACATTGTCCTGTGGGTGTAAGCAGCACGGTCCTCAGGGTCCTGGGCTTGCTGGTGGACACTGCCACAGGCAATAAGGTACAGTCACTAGGGCCCCAACTCCTGGTAAGTTTTTTCAGGGGCATTAATAACTACCAGGTGGTTAATAAACCCATAAAGACCACGTTGTTCAATCAATGACACAGGATTCTGGAATGATCCTTGCTTTAGGTGATTTTTCCAGGCATGATAATAATACCTTATCTGTTGGCCACTGGTTAGTTCAGTTTGGGTTGCATTAATATGCACTGGAATGATTAGAAGTGAGGAATATGTGGTTGGCCTGGATCTTGCCCTCCTAGAGCTTCCTTGACATGGCTAACTAAGAAGTAGATGGCCACTAGCCACTATACTGAGTGGTATTCACTGAAAATGCCTCTGGCATTGAAAGAAAGGAAACATTGAACAATCTGAATAGAAAGGATTTTGGAAAGATGGAATTGGGATACATACTGAAAGATATAAAATTAGGGACTGCTATTTATCCAACACCTACTATATGCCCTTTATATACCTTATCATGAAGCCGTACAATACTACATACCATCTATTCTGATTATTTTCATGTCATGGATGAGAAAACTGAGGTTCAGAGAAGCTAAGTGACTTGCACAAAGCCATACAGTAAGTAAATTGTGAAACAGAGATTGGACCCCTGGCCTTCCTGATCTCAAGTCCATTCTTGTCCCACAACATTAAGAAGGTGATCCATGCTCCAAGAAGAGTAAAACACATGTTTCAGACATCAGAGATAGGTCCTTGAATGCCAAGACTGATGCAGGAAGCAACTGAAATGCCTCCACTGATTGGAGGGAGTGGCAGGTTTACAAAATCTTGACAAAAATTGCCTTGGTAATAATTTCTAAAACTTCTATATCCATGTTTGGAAGTTTTGCTAGTTTACATAGTATCTCTTCAGCACTCATTAGTTCCCTTTTTGAGTAGATGAGAGGTGCTTAGTAGGAGATCATTAAAGGCAAGGTGTTGCCTTTGACCTGGGTTAATAGTGGTCATGGCCATGGCATGAATCACAGCGTGAAAGTGTTCATGCCCTACAGTCCTGAAAAAAACAAGAACCTTCTATGGACCTCTCCTTCCTTATCAAACTCTCTTTCCAAGTTCTCCATAGTGCAGAGAACCTGTGGAAGCACTACTACTCTAAAAAGACACCATGCTTGATAAAATAACATGATCAGGAGCAAAGGAGATGCATCTCCCAGTTTTACTAATTCTCTGTCAGTATTTGGTCTTACCTTGCAGTAGTTAATTCGGATATCCAGCTGCCTTGAATGACCTTGATGCAGTAGATTTAGACACACGCCTGTAAATAAGAAACTCACCTCTTCTATGTGTGTATGAAGCTAACAAGACCAGAGAAGCTTGAAATAGTTAAATACTGACCTCCTAATCAGGAACCCAATGGCAGGAAGATGGAGGTGGAAGAAAATTGGCCTCCTTAGAGGCAGTTAAGGCACCACTCACCAGAAGATGTTTCAGGGCTCTTGATAAAGAGGCCCCACTAAATCTGAAGAAAGGACCAGTTGGCTAGCCTGTGCCCAGGAGAATGTTTCTCCTTGCTCCCTGACATTCTGGAGAATATATTTCATCCTGGCAACAGGACACTAAAAGGACTGGACAGTGGGAAGGTCAACTGAGAACACTCTGAAACATTCTGTGAAGCCTTAATAGGGCAAGCATTTGTGCTGGGAATTTAGCTCCAACAGTGTAGATCTCCCTAGAACAAGCTGGAACAAGAGCTAGGGCTGTAGAGAATTTGAGATGCCCATTAGTCACCAAGGTAATTGGGAAAAACTTTTACCTCTTTGGCCATATTTGCAAGTGGTTAGAGAACAAACACTGATGGGCTCCCTGTGCTGGGCATTTAAAGGCATCATTTCAGCAACCCAACAAGATGGTGTTACCATTGCTCCATTTCACAGATAGCATAACTGAAGTTCCTAAGGGATTGAGTAATGTTCCCAACGTCATCTTGCAATAACGGGCAGAGCAGGGATTCGAACCTCCATATATCTTCTGACACTATCCTTTTCTAGCACCTTCTCTCTCTCCAAAGGTACTACCATGTGTTTTAATTCTAAATCATTGAGTTGGGAATAAATGAAAAATATCTCCATGTCTGATCATTTAGAGAAATAACTGGGCAATTCTGGTATACAACTTCCTGTGTTTATTTATTTATTTATTTTTAGAAATTACTTTATTGTTGTTCAATTACAGTTTGCATTTTCCTCCTGTGTTTAAACTCCACATTCTTCACTTATTAGCTGAGAACCTTGGGAAAGTTGGTTAATTTATCTGGTCCCCAGTCTCCTTATTTGCAAAACAGTAATAATAATATCTAATCCCATAGGCCATTATGAAGTTTAAATAAATTAATCATTATTCTTTGAACATAAAATTTATAGAGCATGGTAAGTATTCACAACCTCTAGTCATTGTTATTATTTCTACAACAAAAGTCCATAATCTGAACATCTTTCCATAACATTCTCTATCCAATCCCCTAGCAATTCTGAAGTTAATAATAATGGGGTTTGACCTATAATCATGTGTCACATAATGACATTTTTATCAACAATGATCACATATACAACAGTGGTTCCATAAGATTATAATGGAGCTGAAAATTTACTATCATCTAGTGACTTCATAGCACAACATATTACTCATGTGTTTGTGGTGATGCTGTTGTACAGACCTACTGCACTGCGAGTCATATAAAAGCATAGCACGTGCATTATGTATAGGACATAATACTGGATAATGATAATAAATGACTGTTACTGGTTGATGTGTCTACTATACTATATTTTTCATCATTATTTTAGAATGTACTCTTTCTACTTATAAAACAAAGCATGCTGTGTCACATTGGCTGCAGCCTCATACAGTACTTCTTGATTGCATACTTGATTTAATCTCATGTTGTTTTGCACAGTAACATGCTGTACAGCCTTGTAGCCCAGGAGCAATTCTCTATGCCATACAGCCTACTTGTGTAGTAGACTATACCATCCAGGTTTGTGTAAGTGCACTTTATGAGGTTCACATAAGGATGAAATCTCCTAATGACAAATTTCTCAGAGTGTATCCCTAATAGTTAAGAGGTACATGACTCTATATTGAATTGGTGGAAACAATAGAGAAGATGTTAAATACTTAATTGACTATACAATAAAACATTACAAGCAGACTAATGTCAGATAATTCAAGGTAATAGGCATTAGGGATTAATTAAACCTGCTTCTATTGTTGAATGCCTGCTGAATTAGCAATAATAACAAAAAGTTATGCTCATTTAATTTTCATTGCATTCATTATTCAGCATTGCACTCATCATCAACAAAAAAGCATAACCCTTTGAGCCCCATCTACACTCATCTGCCACAAGTTAATGTCCCATTTAGCTGTACATCTGTGTTAGGTTCATTCTTTGAACAATTACTGCTGCCTGCATCTGTGGTAAGAACTGAAGTCAGCATTCCAAAAGCCATAGCCATCTGTTGATCTCTATATTCTAGCAATGTTCAAAATAGTAAGATGCCAAGGTGTGTTTAAGAATGAAGTAAAAAAGAGGAGCGGAAGATGGCGGCGTGATAAGTGGGAGCGGAATCCACTTCTCCCTGCACACGGGTGAGATACCTAGCTGATCCTCTGAGGAACAGAGGGAATAGCCAACGGTATCCAGCATATAAGAAGATTGGAGATCAGGATTTGGAAAGAACACTGAAAAAAACACGGTAGGGAGCGTGCTTCAGGACAATAAAATCCCTGGGCCCA
>VMDR010033425.1:0-11368 GCA_007922815.1 Macrotus californicus
CCTTACTGTCCTTCATTTCTACTTCACTGGTTCCACTCGTGTTAGTCCCCATTATTGCCATGTCATCTTTTTTGTCATTGTGTTTGTTGTTTAGCTGTTGCTGCGTGTGCGTTTAACCAATCCAGCATCTAGTCTTCCTAGAGGTTTGAATCAAAGCATCCCCAAAGAAGTATGTCTCTTTCTAAAGCTCTGAGGCCATTTTCTCTGACATATATTTGAGATAGGGACTCAGACATAGGGAAACAAGAAAGACAAAGGGAAATAGTTATTCTTATAACTATTCTTAGTTATAAGAATAGGTCAGTCGATGACAAGAAACAGGGGAACGGTACCACATTCCTGGAGCCTGACTACAAGATCAGAAAATGAACCATAACACAGATGATCTCTGCAGACAGAGTGAGCTACTGCTTTCAAGTTTTGACTGGGAACAGGACTGATTTCTAACCAGGCCTAAGGTTTATCCAAGAGGTGGCTAAATACCCCCAGCAGTAAAAATTAAATATGCCAGAAGATGAAACCTGGCAAGGCATGACTCTGAGCGACTTGAGTCAGTGGGATAAGGTGACAATTAGGGATGGACCCAGATTTTGTGAGACCTGAAGTTTGTATAGTTTGTTGAGCTCATTGAGAAAAAGAATACAAAATTACAAATTCAAAATCAGGTATGAAAGCAATCACTGCTTTAGAATGAGAAAAGAAATGGCAGCAAAATAGTGAAGATTCATGTACATTATATTTTTACATCACTTTAGAAAAGTTACAAATTTTTAAAAATTTACAAAACCCCTATTATCACATAGCAGTGCTTCATGATAGCAACCTGCTTCTGTTCTCCACCTAGAACATTCTACAACTTTCAGCACCCACAAGGGCCTGTAAACTTGGTTAGCTACATGGCAAATCTGCTTCTGGTTTTGATTGTAAAACTTTAAGCAATAGGAGCCATATGGTGAGATCATTTTAGTGGGCAAGCATTCCTTCCTAATTTCCTTGAAGGTGTACCAAATAGAATTCTCACTGACTGTTATAAAGGCATAAACAAAGTACAATAACAAGAAAATAGAACAGTTTAGCAGGGGAGGGAAGCTGAAGGAGCCTGAGGGTGTTAGGGGTTGAGGGAGGCTTCCCACAGCTGGGCTTTGAACAGTGCCTTAGATTTCAACGGAGAGGCAGGGAGACTTCAAGACAGAAACAAAAAGAAGTATGAGAGAACAGGGCAGCCCAAGTAAAAGCAAGAATGTCAGGTAGAGTTTGATGTATGATATGTGGGGATTTGGAGTGGGAAAAATGAGTGTAAGCACAGATGTCCTCAGGATCTCAGAGGGTCTGGAGTGCTGTGTTAAGGAGTGGGTATGGAATTCAGAGCAATTAGAACAACATAAAATAAAACAAGGGGTTTGTTTTGTTTGTTTGTTGGAAAGAAAATGAGAAGCCTTTAATGAAATGCCTAGGTGATCCAGCAAATTATTAACTGAACAATCACAGGGTTGCCAGAGAGTTTTATTATTATAACATCTTAGATCACAGTAGGGACATTTTTGTATGTGTGGCAGTGGAGTTTGGAGTACAGATTAAAAAGAGGAAAACTAACAGGTTTCTTCCCATAGAGTAAAGTTCTCTAAACTCACAACGCAAGTAAACTGAAGACACTTGTTAATGATGAATCAAATGTGTTCATAAAAGAGTTTTACTCAGAGGAGTTAAAGCAAGTCGAGACTTAGATCTCCTGAGTTTGAATCTCCATAATTTATGGTGTAATTTTAGGCATTTGCTCAGTTACATGCCTCAGTTTTATTATCAATCAAATGGAACTGGTAACATTTACCCCACGTTGCCCTGTTGAGGATCTGTGGGCAGCAAATTACGAAAGCACTCAGCTGTGCCTGGCTTGGCTACTGTGAGCTATGTTAGCTGTAGTATTTACTTTTGTTAATGGCTTTAGTGTCCCTTAGAACACTGAGACAATCCCCTTTCTTCAATTCAAAACTGAATCTCCTAGGTTCAATCTTGCTCTTGTCCATTCAATCTCTAAACCATAGCCAAAGAACTTTCTGAAGTTCAAATCTGATCATATCTGCCACAAATCCAGGACAAAGTCCGAATTTCTTACATGGCCTGGTCACTGTCTATCTCGCCATCTTGCTTTGTCACTCTCCATCTCACATTTTAAGACATTGCCCTCCGGTTTCCAGATCATTTGATTTCTAGCCTCTGGGGTCCAGTGGAAGTTGTTTCACTCACTGTTCCTCACTGGTTCCTCAGGCTGGCTAGTTCCTCCCCATCAGTTAGCTCTTGGTTAATTGTCCCTTTCACTGGGATGCCCGACCTAACGTCTAAGCCGAATTTAGCTGCCATTCCTCGGAGCTCTCTGAGCACTTTCCTTTTATCTCGATTGTAGTCTTTAGCACACAGTATCGAAATTTCCTGCTTATAGATCTAGATTCTCCACAATAAATTCCTTGGAGCCAGGAGGTATGTTGTTTACTTCTGGCAGCCAGCACAGCAGTTAACACAATAAAGCCTCACTGAATAAATATGAGTAAGAGTGGTGGTTAGCTCAGGGGAGAGGATGAATATTGACTAGAAGGGGCTGGAGGAAACCTTCTGGCATGACAGAAATCTATATCTTGACATGAATGATGGTTACACAAGTATGTACATGTGTAAAGATTTACGGAGCTGAACTGTTAAAATTCTTATACTTTCTTTGCTTCAATGAAAATATTTTATTCTTCAATTTTTTAAAATTGAAAAAAGTGTAAAATTCTCACGTGTGCTGCTAGAGGTCAGGATTATGCTCTTATGTCATTAGAAGTAAATTATTAGTAAGTCATAATAAGCCCTAATTACTTAGTATTTTCAGTATATGCAAATCCACCGGGCTCCACACTTAGGATACATGCACATTTTTTATGTTCGTATATTATACTTGACAAGTTAAAAAAGTGAGAATGAGTGAATAACCATCTATACATATATTACATAAAATCTCTCTACTTTTCATGAGAACAAGTCAGTTTTCTCAAACTGCACTTAACAGTCTCACATCAGAATCAGCTAAAAAACAAATTGTAAAAGCCACTTTCTCTATCTAATACATGACCCATCCATGGAGATGAATGTTTCTAAAGCAGACTTACATTAGGTATGCACGGCTTAGTACATATGTACTTTATTAACTTTTGTGCAATGGTGAATTGCAAATCTTTGCAGCACGACTCTTTCAGATGTTATTTTTAACATGTGGGTTTAAGAACAATTAGCTAGAATTACTTGTGGTGTAAAGTGTTTTTTTTAATTATTTTCTTTCACAGATCTTATAGTCACAAAAATCTTTATACATTCTTCTTGCCTCAGATGAACTATTCTTTAAAACAAGACTCAAATAGAAATGTAATTTAGATGCTTCTACTAAAGATGTTCATAAAACCTTCCAAGGGCTTAAAAAAAAAAGTTTCACAAACTCTGCCCAATTTCCCTGTAGAGTATTTATGCATGATTTGGATTCAATTTGGTACACCTGTGTTAACATCAGGAATTCTAAATATAGGTGTGCACTTAGGTGGGCACATTGTGAACAACGTGGATAAAGGAATAAATATGACCTCAAATCAAAATTTCAGCACAATGCCCTCAGCTCTCTAAGGCTAGGGGGGAGCCTTCAACTCTAGATTACATGATGGGCTCTCAAGAAGATTTCAGTGAACTCATTGCCGTCAAGTCTGTATTGACGAGCACACTCATAGGATAGCAGACCGCAAGGCAGAAGCGAGACACTGGGACTCAATCCACCCTGCCCTACTCCACACCATCGCAACAGAAAGCCTAAGGTGCAGTGCTTTCAAGTAGGATAATATTTATCACAACCCTTTTAATATTACTGTAGACTTTAAAATGCCAAGAATGCATTTTATTTAACTAAAGAAACCTTATCATTATATTTTTTTCTAAATTCTCTTTTCCGTGTATAATTTATTTTCTAAACATGTATTTCAACAACTTAGAAAATATTGTGTTTGGAGAAAGATTGAGGGGCAGCTCTCCTCTTCTTTGAAAGACAAGATCTAGGAACACATCAGTCATTGGTGTCAACTGGTGACAGTTCAAATCGCTGAAGGTATTTGGTAAACTTTAATCACTGTCAGAACTGTAAAGGTTACTGGGCATCTCCAACACAAGTCAATTACAACAGTGTTGCACAGATGCAATAGTGGTTATGTGAGTGAAGGTATGCGTGTGCTTTGACAGTTAAATCTTCTAGTGCATCAGCACTAAGTTCAGTTACATATAACAACAACAGCAAGAACACCAACAAAAGACGACAAACAAGATGAACATCTACTCTCACTCAGTAATACACTTAGGCAGCCCAGAGCTATTTTGCAGCTTCCTGACATGCCGCCATCCTTAGTATGCTGCCTCATGTCACAGTATGCCCACTTGGGCTCTAGTGATCATGTCCACATCCCAAGAAAAAGGACAGGGACAAAGAAGGGAAATCTCACTAACTTTGAAGACATTTCCTGAAAGTTTCATGTAATGCTTAGTTCTCAGTCACAGTTTATTCATAAAACACTGGATGGGGAAATCTAGTTTTTGAGTTGGGCAACAGGTAGTCAGCTAAAATCTGGGGTTATTAATAAGAGAAAGAGAATCGATACTAAAAGTTAACAGATTTTTTTTCTCTCACTTTAAAAACAGATCCGTATCCTCCTAGGAAAAAAATACCTACTAGATGACAAAATATATGCATCCCTATATATATAGCAGCACTATTTATAATAACCAGAATTTAGAAATGGCCCAAGTGCCCATCAGTAGATGAGTGGATAAAAAAGCTGTGGTACATTTACACAATGGAATATGATACATCAGTGAAAAGGAAGAAACTCTTACATTTTGGAAAGATGGACCTGGAGAAAACTGTGCTAAGTGAATTAAATCAGTCAGTGAAGGAAAAATACCACATGATCTCATGTGTCTGTGGAATCTAATGAACACAATAAACTGACAAACAAAAATAGTAACAGAAGCTTAGATAAAACAGATTCACAGCTGCCAGAATGGGGGTTGAGGTGCTGGGTGCAGAGCTAGATGAAAGACGGTGAAGGGACTAACCAGAGCATTTATACACAACCCATAGACACAGACAAATCTGTGGGGCTTGATTTGGAAAGAGGAGACAGTGGGGCTGGGTAGAGGTGGGGAAAGGAAGAAAAAGAGGGAATAACTGTAACATCATAAACAATAAAAGTATAAAAATAAAAATTAAAGATAAAATAAAATAACACATTATTTATCATAATGTAAATATGTTAAATTTTCATTTTAAATGAGTATTTTACCAACTTTCATAAATATAAGTGAAGAAATATTTCTATATGTCAAAGAACATCCAAAACTTTAGAACTGTATAATTACATTTTATTTGTGGGGGCACAGCAAGAGAAGGGGTGGATTAATTTCTTTTAAAAGAGAAAGTTAATTTGGAAATAATATCATCCCACTACGAAGTCACAATTAATGCTCTCAGTTGGGAGTTATGCTGTCATATTTGAGAACCACCAAATTGAACAACTGAACATACTATTTCTAGAAATGATTTCTTTTAGTAATAACAGTTTATGAAAATATCTGTAATATTATTTTTCAAAATGTTCAAGTAATATTAACTGATCAAAATGCTAAAATCTTTTACATCAAAGTTATCTAAGACTTGTTCATGCAAATGGCCAGCCTGTTCCCAACAGCTGGAACCTTTTAGTGCAGATCTACAGCCTAAACCCCATCCCAAGCTCTGGGACTCCTCTGGCCTCTGAGCAAGAATCCATAGCTCATTGTCTAATTCACACCTCCATTCTGACCTGGCAACCAGGGGTTAGTAGCAGAGTCTCTGCTCTTTGCCTGAAACCAGGCTTTTCTCTTATGAGGCTCTTAAAGAATCATCCGTAGTATACCAGACCATCCCATCAAGACTGCGAATGAAACTTCCACTGATGGGAACTCATTACCTGATCGTGTAGACTTTTATTCTGCTTGTTTGGACACCCATTCATGTATTTAGCAAACCAACACTGAAATCTGACTAGTTAGGCATGTTGCCAGGCACCGGTAACATATCTAAGGCACAGATGCCTGCCCTCTAGTGGAAGAAACAGCTGTAATTGTTTAAATGATTTTCCTTATGAAGAGTTAGATGTGGTTTCCTAGGGATTTTCATTCACGTACTTAAGTTTGAATTCTATAGTCACATGGAATAGATTTCACTCAGACTTCCACAAATCCACCCTTCAATCTGGAATATTTCAAATAGGATTATATTCATGTCAACATCCCCAACACTCACTACACCCCATATGTCCTACAAATAACCTTCATTAGAAATCATATACACATTCTTTTCTTCTCCAAGCTCTTAAAACCCTGTTTTTGTGACTCTTACATAAATGGTTTTTAGTTTCTTCACTCTCTTTTTGGATAAGTCCCAATTTGGGAATATCCTTCTTATAATGCAACACCGAGAAATGAATACAGTATAAGAAAATGTCTTACCTCTACTTAACAAAACATTGTTATTTCATCTAGAATTGTATGCAAGGATTCTTGCCCCGCCCCCCCCAAAAGGAAAAAACTACAAATGAATTTAAGAAGCTCTTCAGATCACTTTTGAGCTGAGGGTGATTATAAGTTCTGGAAGTTCTGGTTCTCCTACACTTGGTGCCTTCCTTTAGCTGGCTCTCTCTGTGAGGCAGTCTGGTGTAGGGCTTAAGGTAGTGCTTACTTCTTAGGGTTTGTGAGGGTTATGTCAGCCTATATATATATTTTTTTTTAATCAGCCATTATATATATAAAGCACACTGTTAGAGAGTAAGGATTTGACCTATGGAAAATAACAGAATTAATAGGTTTTTTTTTTTGGTTATAAGTAACTCACTTATAGCTTAGAAATTATTCATCAAAATAGACTTTAAGTAGACAACTTAACAGGTGTGCAGAGACAAAGAAATAGGCCCAAATGAAAGGACAGATCAAAACTCCAGAAAAAGAGCTAAGCAACAAGGAGATAGACAACCTATCTGACGCAGAGTTCAACACACTGGTAATCAGGATGCTCAAAGAATTGATTAAGCTTGGTCACAAAATGAAGGAAAAAATGAAGGGAACCAACAGTGAAGGGAAGGAAACCAGGACTCAAATCAACAATTTGGAAAAAAAAGGAAGAAATAAACATCCAACTGGAACAGAATGAAGAAACAAGAATTCAAAAAAAAATGAGAGGCTGAGGAACTTCTGGGACAACTTTGAGTGCTCCAACATCTGAATCATAAGACTATCAGAAGGAGAAGAAGAAGAGCAAGAAATTGAAAACTTAGTTGAACAAATAATGAAGGAAAACTTTCCTAATCTGCTGAAGGAAATAGACTTCCAGAAGGAAGTCAGGAAGCCCAGAAAGTCCCCAAGAAATTGGGCCCAAGGACAAACACACCAAGGCACATCATAATTAAGTTACTCAAGATTAATAATAAGGAGAGAATCTTAAAAGCAGCAAAAGGACAGGAGAGAGTTACCTACAAAGGAGTTCCCATAAGATTATCAGCTGATTTCTAAAAAGAAACCTTACAGGCAAGAAGGGCCTAGAAAGGAGTATTTGAAGTCATGAAAGGCAAAAACCTACATCCAAGAGTACTCTATCCAGCAAAGCTATCATTTAGAATGAAAGGGCAGATAAAGTGCTTCCCAGATAAGATCAAGTTCAAGGAGTTCATCATCACCCAGTCCTTATTATATGAAATATTAAAGGAGAGTATCTAAGAAATGGAAGAAGATCAAATCTGTGAACAATAAAATAACAACAAATCATAACTCTCAACAACTGAACTTAAAAAACAAAAACTAAGCAAACAACTAGCACAAGAACAGAATCACAGAAATGAAAATCACATGGGTTATCAGTGGGGGAAGAGGATAACGGGCAGGGAAAGTTACAGGGAATAAGAAGTATATTT
Source organism: Macrotus californicus (assembly GCA_007922815.1). Taxonomy (NCBI): domain Eukaryota; kingdom Metazoa; phylum Chordata; class Mammalia; order Chiroptera; family Phyllostomidae; genus Macrotus; species Macrotus californicus. The sequence goes on from VMDR010033425.1 coordinate 8,010, forward strand.
GGTAGGCATAAAATATACAGAGGCAGGTTAAGAATAGTATAGGAAATGAAGAAGCCAAAGAACTTATATTTACAATTCATGAACATGAACTTAGCAGGGGGGAAATGCTGGAGGGTAGGGGTGCTGCAGGGCAGACCAGGCATAAAAAGGGGAAAAAAATGGGACAACTGTAATAGCATAATCAGTAAAATATACTTTAAAAATAAAAATAAATCAAAGTGTCTTCTTAAAAAAGTACTGGATAAAAAATACACTTTAAATAACCTTAAAGTGTATTTTATATAGTCCTGCCATTCAATTAAATAGCCTTTCATTAACAACTCAATATGCACTATGTTTTATGCTAAGTTTAGGTAATGCGAAGTTAATTAAGTTGTCTTAACCTCAAAAAGTCCAATGTTTGCTGAAAAACCTCCATGTATGAAAGCAGTTATTCTACAATTGCACCAATAGGGTGTGACAGGGCAATATTGCTATTACCCCATTATGTCCTATTCCACTGTAAGTAGTAGATGGGCCAGAAAGTTCGTTTGTTTTTTTTCTATAAGATGGATCTAGTAGTGTTTAGTTGTCTTTAACTTCATTCAAAACTACTTTGTTAGATTGTATTGAGACAGCTGTCATATCAGTGTGCATTTAAAAAAAAAACTTATCAAAACTGGTGAGAGATTTCCAGTCAAGATGGCAGCATAGGCAGACATGGCTCACCTCTTCACACAGCCACATCAAAATTACAACTAAAATATAGAACAACCATCACTCAGAACTGTCAGAAATTGAGTTGAATGGAAGTCTGACAACTATGGAATTAAAGAAACCACATCCATCCAGACTGGTACAAGGGGTGGAGACAAAACAGTCTGGTCCAACACCCATGTGTGATGGATAAAAATTTGAGAGAGATATATCTCTGGAGTGAGGAGTCTCAGCCACACACCAGGCCTTCCAGCCCAGGGTTCCACTTTCATGAAAATAAGTCCCCACAACTTCTGGCTGGAAAAACCAGTGGGGATTAAGTGGGTGGAGAAAACTTCTGGAGTCCCAAACAGTTCCTCTTAAAGATCTTACACACAGACTAACCTACTCAGACTCACTCCCTCTGAGCTCCAGCACTGGAATAGCAGCTTGAAAGGCATTAGTGGTATATGGGGAGAAACTGAAGTGTCTGGTATCAAGGTAAACAGAGGATTTTCTAAATGCTCCTCCCCCAGAGCCACAGAACTGGAAAGTTGGTGCCATATCTGAGATTCCATCAACCTGGGTAACACTGTTTACCCGGCCTAGGAGATCCCCAGAGACTCCACCCCGCCCAACTTATAGGCCCACCCAAGCTACTTTTCCAAATAAACCGCTGGTCTTGGTTCACAATACACAACTTCCTAAATTCTCTCAAACAAGCTACAGCTGGCTTCAGTAAGCCCCAAGCTTGGCAATAGCAGCAGCCAGCCTACATTCACAGCTTGGCTTTGCCTGGGAATCTCCAAGTCCAGCACAACTAGCAGCTAACTCAGATTGCTTTAAAGCTCAGGTAGGGTAGCCCCAGGCAAAACACAGGTGAGGCCTGACCTTAGCCTGCACCACCTGGAAAATCCTAGGGTCAGCTCACCCAGTGGACAGCTATAGATCACTATGGAGCACCACCACCTTGCCCCTGCACAGCTGATACTCCACAGAGGGCAGAAGGTGGTAGTAAGTGGTCACAGCCAGTGCTTGCAGCTGACTGGTCTGGGTAAATCCCTCCCATTGATCTGCCAACAGCAACCAAGGCTCAACTGCAAGAGGAGGGTATACTCACCCCACACGAAGGCATACCTTGAGAACCCAGCTTGGGTGAGAAAGGCTGTGCCACTGGACCCTACAGAATACCTGCTACATTAAACCACGCTACCAAGACAAGGAGTCATAGTAGCTCTACCGAATACATAGAAACAAAGACAAGGAGACTGCCAAAATGAAGAGACAAAGAAATATGGCCCACATGAAAGAACAGATCAAAACTCCAGAAAAAGAACTAAACAAAAATGGAGACCAGCAATCTATCAAATGCAGAATTCAAAACACTGGTTTAAGGACACTCAAGGATCTTAGTGAGAACTTCAACAGCACAAAAAAAGATCCAGTCAGAAATGAAGGATACATAATTGAAATAAAGAACAATTTTCAGGGAAATAGTAAAGTTGATGAAGCCAAGAATCAAATCAATGATTTGGAACATAAGGAAGCAAAAAACAACCAATCAGAACAACCAGAAGAAAACAGACACAAAAAAAATGAGGATAGTATAAGCAGCTTGAGACAACTTCAAGCATTCCAACATTCACATCATAGGGGTGCCAGAAGGAGAAGAGAAAAAGCGAGAAATTGGAAATCTATGTGAAAAAATAATGAAAGGTAATTTCCCCAATTTGTTGAAGGAAATAGACATGCAAGTCCAGGAAACACAGAGAATCCCAAACAAGATGGATACAAATAGGTTTACTCCAAGAAACATCATAATTAAAATGCCAAAGATTTAAGATAAAGAAAGACTCAAAAACAGTAAGAGAAAACAAGTTAGCTACAGGAGAGTTCCCATAAGACTGTCAGCTGATTTCTTAAAAGAAACTTTGCAGGCTAGAAGGGATTGGCAAGAAATATTCAAAGTCATGACAAGCAGGGACCTACAGCCAATATTGCTCTACCCAGCAAAGCTATCATTTAGAATCGAAGGGCAGATAAAGAGCTTCCCAGACAAGAAAAAACTAAAGGAGTTTATTATCACCAAACCATTACTGTATGAAATGTTAAAGGGACTTATTTAAGAAAAAGAAGAAGATCAAAACTATCAACAACAAAATGGCAACAAATACATATTTACCAGCAACTGAATCTAAAAAACAAACTAAGCAAACAAGAACAGAGACAGAATCATGGATATGGAAAGCATTTTGATGATTGCCAAATGGTACTCAAAATAGCCAAATGAATAAAGTTATTGTTTAAAATAAAAATTGTGTCCTTTATTTTATGGAAAAAACTAAATGGGCATTTTGGCCAACCCAATATAATGCTTCCTAGTGTCAGTAAACACTCAATAAATGTTGTTTGGCGTTCCAGACTCAAATATTTCAGGAAAACAATCATGTTGACTTTTTTCACAATACATTTTGGTTTGGAACTTCACAAATTAACTTCTTTTCATCTTGCCACAGGTTTATATACACTGGTATTTCCTATTGGAATCTAAGGGACGGCAAAAAAAACACCACTACCATCTCCTGGGGGTGAGAGAAAACCTCTAGAAAGTTTTGGCATGAGGCTAAATATGTTTCTATATAATAATATACACACTTTTAAAAGTATCTAGGGATGGAAAAATT